>UFQX01000218.1:296742-562871 GCA_900497675.1 Arapaima gigas
TTGGGGGGGGGGGGGGGGGGGGGTGAAAAAGCAACTATTTATGGCCTGAAGGAGCTGCAGTTTCCCTGAGCTCCTGTATTAAAGATGAGATTGATTCAAAAATTGTTCTTGTACTAGAAGTAGCTGCAGCAGCCCCCTTGTGCCCACCCTTACATAAACAAACACTGGACTATGGGTGCTGCCCCAAGTTACAATCACCCAGGGGGCACAAAATACAGTGTGCCAACCCTGGCTCCAGGAAGCACTGTGTATACTGGGTCCTGAACTTATAACTGGGACCAGAAAACTTTCTGTAACTTGAGTTGTTTGTAACTTCAGACTTGTGTTTACCCCGCTGCAATCAACATATGACCATCTCTTTTGAATGAGTCGGGCTCTATAGAAACTTCAAAGTTACAATAAATAAATGCTCTACATAAATGCCCAAACACTTCCATCCATATAATAAACTTTACCATTTTTGTTAGCTGCATAAAAATTAAAACTATTTAAAATGACTGAAAATAAAAACACATTAAAATCATGAACACCTGAAAGCAGTTGTAAAAACAGTAAACACAAGAAGTGCTGGAGAGGATTCTGAGTGTGTTTTGTAGCCATTATTTAATGTAAACGAAAAAAGCAATAGTTTGGGTATCCTCACTGTCATCCAGAGATTGGTTTTACTGCTAACAAGCTGAAATTCACTAATCCTCTTTCTCAGTAGTATGAAATGCGGTCTTGGAGTTCAAATTGGTGGGTAGAAATGTCTGGTTAATAACCAATGAAATGACCACTGAACATGTTAGAGAAACAGATCCAAATGCTGGCTAGCAGTCAATGAGATTCAAAAAAATGTTCAGTTAGTTTACATTCATAAGCACATGGCAGTGCAAAAAGCAAAGAAGCTGGTAAAGTAATCAGAAAAACAGTGCAAATTGATAATGCGCAAAAGAAAGCGATGATTCGTAATCTGAAAACAAAAATTGTAATCCACAAAGTGTGCAAGTGAAAAACAAAACAGTAAAAGCAAAATGCAAGGTTCAATTTGCATATAAATGTATCCATTTTTACATGGATTTATAGTTTCTTCAGTAAAGCAACGATTTTTTTTTGCATTGTTTTTCCGTTTACTTTATCGATTGATGTATTGTTTTCCAATTTCGTTTTTTTTTTAATTTTTTGAATGATTAATGATTACTTATTTGTTTTTGTGGGGCACTCATCCATAATTAATGAAGATGCCATTAAAAACAAATAAATAAACAGATCAATGTATGTGTTTTTGGAATTTTGTCTCTTCAGTGTTTAAGAAACAGTTTATATTTAAAAAGGGCAAAAGGTTTGACCTTTCCATCCCCTGGGCATCAAGAGGTCTGAGTGATGATCTGAGAGGCACATGGAGACAAAGGCAGATGGGAAATAGTGAAAGGGGGGGATCACAGTAAGGAAGCTCTTCCCATTCTACACTATCCAGTAAATTTTAACCAGGCATGGCTATAGATCATCCATCAGCAAATGGAAAATTGGTGGGTAGATGTTGCAGAAGTGGCAGTGGCCTCTCAGCGGGGTCTGGCCTTGGCATGTTAACCCTGGCATGGGAATGGAGCTGTTCCTGTCAGCATCTGCCTGGCCTCCACTGGGACTTCAGAGCTGCTGTGTAGCCCGTCCTGCATCCACCATGGCTCAGTGCCGTTCCACACAGCCATCGGTTACTTACTCCCAACTTCAAAGGAGCTGCCTTTAATTCAAATTTCATTCTTTCTAAGTGGAAAGAGGATGCTGTGTCGATGGAAAGCGAGTGGCTCAGAAGGAAGCATAATTCCCACACATTCTGTCTATGATGTAGATGTTCAGAGCAGTTAAATAAATGTAGATTTTCAGGTAAACAACAGCAGAAGCCTGTAATTCTTTGACAAGAATCAGATGTACATGAACATGACAGATTTACATGAGGACATTATGGGAAATTATATGAAGATACAGACACCATCATTTTTGTGCATTTTCCTCCAGTTATAGTTTATAGTACCGGTTAGTAAAATTCACAAGAGACCAGATGGAAACGGTTTTAACCCGTAACTCGGCTTGCTGCGTTATTGCCTTTCATGTCCAAGGGATGCCACATGTGCTTTTGATGACTAGATCATGTTCTATTTCCATATGTAATACGAAACACCACATGTTTTTAGGGGGACCTCATAAATATTTCACAATGTCTTCTCACGTTGGGAAAGCCCGCGCGCAGCGAAACGCAATATGAGCGCCAACAAATGATCTTTTTGTCGGATTAAACGTCTTAGCCCTCCTCGTTGCTCCTGTGCACTTTAAGGCGTGTTCAGCACTAATAACACAACAGACATGGAAATGACAAGAAACGTTCTGGATCAAAGGTTCTGCCGACGGAGGAGCAAAAGCATCCGCGCCCACGCGCCGGTCCAGGACACCTCGCGCTCTGTGAGGATGTCCCCCCCGTCGCGCTCTGCGTCGGTCGCGTGCACCGCTCGGCGCGTTTGGGCTTTTAAGCAAAAAATGCATATGTGTCATTATTTACCGCACCGTTCAAATTCAGGCTGCAAACACGGTGGACTGCAGCTCGCGAGGGTTTGTCAGGCGGCACAACTGTGTACGTCGCAGCGCTGCTCGTGAGTTATGTCGTCATATAAAAACTTAAAGGTGTTCGGAACGTGCCCTGGTGGGTCTCGCTCCTAAGCAGGCAGTACATCACGGGCGGACGGGGAAGCGACTGGGGTCGTTACCTGGTGTGCAAGTGCAGCCTTCGAGCTGTAGGTGGCGTCCTGCGGGACAGCGCGGCCCCCGGCGCTCCCATTGGCTCCCCGCGCCCCCGCGGCACGTGATGACACGAGGAGTCGCTCGGCGCACTTTATAAAGCTGCCGGCACGGTGCGGGAGCGCGCCCGATTCCTCAACTCCTGCTGAGAGGCGCACGAGAGCTGGAGACGCGGAGCCTCGCGGGCTGTTCCCGGTAACCATGAGCGAGGTAGGTCACAGGTTCGAATCCGTACGCCCTAAAGAAGAAACTCATTTAGGCGACAGGTCACTTCTATCATTTGTGAAGGAAGTTGTTCCGTTTGTGTCTGTCCCGGGCGGGTCACCTGGTTCTCCGATCGGAGCCCCTTAGCCACGAATTTTTTGCACTTTGGGAAATATGATGGGCGTCAGCAAAACTGCAGATGAAACATGTTATGTAACTGTTGCACTGAACGGGCTCATTCCCTCAAAGCTGCGGTTTATGTATTTTATTATTATTACATTTCACCGCACTACTATTTATAATTTAATTATCTAATTTTAACTCCGTATGATTTATGCACTATTGCAGTAATAACTGCGACTTTAAGAGTTGAGAAGATTTTATTTTGATATCATCACTGTCTCTATATTAAGCAGACTGCATCAAAAATAGCTCCAATTGTAAAATAAGCACAAACACAAATCCTTAATTCCTACGTTTGGACTCAACATTTCAGTTGGACAGCATGAGAAAGGCATTGTTTGTCAGTGGAAACAGAACTGAGTGGTTTTCCTATTTTTTGAAGCTTTAGGGACATTTAGTTATTTACATAAAATGATAACTCAAAAAATGGTTTATTAAGATGCATTAATTGTAATTTCACCGTTTACTGTGAATTTGTCACCAAGTGGGGAGTCTAAGTCACCTTAGAGAAAGGTGCAATCTAAATAATAATAATAATACTACTAATAATAATAATAATAATAATAAACAAAGTGGTACAGATTGACTACAGTTAAGCAACGGTCAGTGTACAGCGGCTAATGTGCAGTTTCCTCCACAGCCAGATGCCCTCTGCTCCCTCACTGCACATGTTCTGGACCCATTAGTCTCTGAGTTGTCGGAGGGAGATATTAATAGCCCATCTGTCCAATAACAGTAAAAATATTTTATCCATAGCACTCTTAAACATTGGTTATTATGTTGACCGTTTTCAGCGCAGCCTACTGATGCTGGTGCCTTTTATTTTGTTTCCTTCTACTTAAGCTCTCATTATGACTCCATCTAACATTTCCTTGACACCTCTTTGGTGCAAAGCAACTGAGCAAACCTTTTAATGTCACATGTGTCTTTTTAATTGCTATTTTTTGGTAAGCTGTCATCAGCTGCAGTGCTGCAGTCATGATGTTTTCTGTTAGAGCTGATGTGCAGTTCTACTTTTAGGGGACATGCATTGTTTTTTTGTTTTTAAAAAACGGCATCTTTCTGCTCCATCTTTGAATGCTGTCATATTTAAGCAAAGAGACTGTTTTTTTGTATTAAGTGTTTGAGTCATTGGTGTGTTTTTGCTCTGCCTTAACAGAACCTCCCACCCAAATCCCAACAGCTACAGGACGACTTTGCATTGCAGAAAAGTTATTGACAGATGAAATATGAATGCGCTGCATACGTGCAGAAAGGGCAGTGGCCCCCTGCACCGTGGCCACACACTGTAGTCCAAACAGCTTTTTCATCTTCAAAGGTGAAATAGGAAGGGACTGGCAGGTGACTGGCAGGCTAAAATACTGTGGTATCACAAGCTCAGCTCACTGTACTGTAGAAGGAAGAATCTCTCACATGGGATTCTGGAGGAGCACCACTCTTCCTGGCAGATGAAGGGCCTGATTTGCCTGTGTGTGGCACCTGCTTTTCTTCAAAGCTACTGAAGTAAAGAAACTTGAATTAAAACATTTTTTTTTAGATTAACCTGACCCTTGGCTTCGTATTCTTTTATTTCCTCAGAAAATATTTCTGCAAAGGCTTGGTAAATCTGGCAAAAGATCATGCAGCGGTGTAGAGAACAGTGTTAGGGTGTAACTGAGGTGACCTTAAGGAACTGGGTGGAGATGATGTACATGCCGGTGGACGGGTTTAGAAGCCTAGCTGTTAGGGAGATGTGGGTGTCCTTGTGCATTGTGCTCTCATTGTGCTGAAGTGGACATATTAGGGAGATGTATTTTAATGCACATTTACTATCATACAGAAGTTTATGAACCAGGCACGTGGCATGTATGTGAAATGTGATGTATGAACATATGCTGTTCACAGGACCGCCGGCTTTGGCTGACTGGCAGATCACGGTGTTCATCTTTTGCAGCACCGTAAAACAAACTCATGCATTGTTATCAAAAGCTTTAGAGATGGGAACTGAAATATTCACATCTTGCGACTGTCCTGTCAATATGAAAAGGCGCCCCGCAGAAGGGGACAGGGAAACCCCATGTCCAACCCCCTCCTCCACCCACCCACCCACCTACCTCTGAGGCAGCCACTTGCCTAATGCCTGTCCGCACACTGCATCTTGATTTCACGTCAGCGCTGCTGCGAGATGCAGTTTGGCTTTAGCAGAGACCCCCCGATTGGCAGGGGGAGTTGCGCATCTGCTGGCATCCCGGGGCTTCCTTGGCTGCCTGTGTGACAGTAATTGGACACGTCACAGGGATGCACTTTTCCTCTCAGTGGTTGCACTGCAGTTGCCTCTGGACTCCTGCACCTGGAAACCCAGGGATGACAGGTACTGATATTTTACACTCAAACACACATGCACACCCACACATTTGGCATATATATAGCTATATGGTTATATACCATGCTGCAGCATGCACACACAGTGCTGGCTCACTCCAGTATCAGTGTGTCAGGCACACTTTCCCCATTTTTCACCAATGAAGAATGCTTGTGGGCAACTTCTCCCCTGCGTTCTAAAGAGCCTCGCCTAATGTGTAAGCAATAGTGCCATCAATCATAGCTGCACATTGTGTGCAACTTGCTCCCTGGCCTCTGAGAAGCTCTCCTGCCAAGTGCGGTGCTGGCTTGTGGATGAAGACTGATGCCCTCTCTGGTGTTTCTGTGCTGTAGCTCTCCACGCCCTGCTGCCACCCCCGTGCCCATCCAGCACAGGCACGGGGTAAAATCAGGACATGGACAGACTTTCAGCATGAGCTCTCAGGGTGGAAAACGTTACTCTGATAATAACATGATTTTGCTCAACACCGTATGATGTAAATATATTAGAACATTTAGGACGTAAACACGCGCGCGTGCGCGTGTGTGTGTGTGTGTGTGTGTGTGTGTGAGGACTCAGTATCCTGGGTTACCCCAATGGCAGTCTCACAGAATGTGGGCTTAAAACTATGTTCACCCTTTAAAGGTGGCTAATGATCAGCCAAGGTCCCGCTTTCCATGAGCTGCTGCTGGAAACCAGGCGTGTTTTCAGTGCTGTTTCATTAGCACGGTCAGATAGAAGAGCACTGCGGGAGATTTAACAAGGCAACTTCCAAAAAATGCTGAAAGTGAAGATGTTCCAGTGTGTAACTGCAGACCTCGACAGCTAATAAAACACTGCCAGCAAACTTAAGTCCATTTTTAAACAGAACATTGCATTTAAAATGGGCTGATCTCTGTTGTACTGTTGACCCAAGTGGATGTTTTATTGAGTTTTATTGTTATATTAGAGCCAGCAGTGGTGTGTTTTATGAGAAGAGTTGAAAAGACCAAGGAGAATGTCCCGACTGACATGTTAATTATATGACCCAAGATGCTCTATATAAACTGTTAAAAGGAAAAGCGCAGCTTGGTTGCATAATGTTTTAAGAACATCTAATGTTTGGTTACAAAAAGTGTGCTGAGAAACTGGCCTTCAACTTTGTGATTTTTTTAAAAGAGAACTTTTAAAAAATTTTCTAGTATTTAGTATATACTGGAAAAAAAATTAATGAATTAATTTATTCAGTTCAGTGCAGGGTTATGGTAGTCAGGAGTCACTTCTGGAAGCGAGGTACATAGCAGGGCAAAACAAAGACTACACTTAGGAAAATATACCTTTTTTCGTCTGGTGTTGGTAGACAATAGCTGTCACCTTTGCAGTGCCATTACCACAGACATCGACAGTTCCATTTAAGAGCGTAGAAGGAACATCTTACTGTTAGGTTCTGTGCTGAGTTCCTGATGTTTCTCCTTTGCAGCATCGCAGAGCGTTTCACTGTACAGTGTAATGCAGAGATCAGTTTAAAGGACCACAGTGAAATGGTGAAGTCCTCCTACACTGTCCAAACCCGCTCTCTGCAATGACTTCTTGAAAGGATCCCAGGGAATTCCACCTTCGAAAATGTTGTTGACATTACCTCTCTGAGGAACGCATAATCATACATTTAAAAATTGCTCAAGTTCAGTTTCCACAGCTTGCAGAGTCAGCTCTTTGCTGTCACGCCCTCCGCCTGCAGAAATTGATTGGGGACGTGCCGACAAGACCGTTGCGCAGTTGGGCACCTGATCCATAAGCCTGCGCTTTCTGCAATCTGTTTAATTTTGACTGCTTTAATATCGAGAGCCAGGCCACAGGGACCCTCTTGCTCCAAAACAGCAGGGGTATTGTGACCCACATTTTGATCCTCCGTTTAAAGTTTGTTCAATGTCAGCATTAGATGCTTTGGTCACAAATATCCAGTGACCACATTGTCAGACTGTTTCCTTTTAGTTAATCCTTTCAAATCCAGATGATTTTCATTATGATAAAAAAACAAGTCCTAACTGTAATCTGTTTGGATGATTGTGTCATTGTAGTAACTTGGATCATAAGAACAGATAAATGATTTTTGAAGGATCCAATCATAGATTCTCTGAATGTGACTAATTCATTCACACATGCTGCACATACACACTCATACTCACTTACCCTGACGCTTTCATTATGGCTTATTTGTCTTTATCCTCTCTGGATTGAATATAACCAATAGTGTTTGTTCTTTCCTCTACTTGGACATCTTCACATGCTACTGTCAGCCCATGGTGCAGATGCCACCTCCTCCTTCCCCTCTAGTTTGAGGACAGTTGCCTCTCACAGCTCAAGACCATTTTGGGGTCAGACATTCCTACTGAGAGCTTCTCACTTGGATCAGCCTGTTTCCTGGCTTCATGCACCTTTTCCAGTGTATGCCACAGTGATAATTGCATCACTGCGTTTAATGTTCATCTCCCCAGGCTGCCAAGGGACACGCGATGTCCCCACGTGAAATTAAGCATATTGACTTAGGCGAATGACTGAGCGTTCAGTCAAAGAATATCTTTATTTGCAATTTGCATACAGTACATTCATACATATGGAGGAATGGGCCCCAAGTGGAGCAGAAACTGGCAAATGTGAAATGAAAAATGTCCAAAATTCCAGCTCATTAGGAGGAGTCATCCCCAGCCGTGCAGCCAGGGTCGTTGCTTATGTTGTATTGGCCATAATGGTTACGTAAAATAAAAAATGACAGCTGCGCTAGGCTGTGCTCTAATTTCCGTCCCCAAAATGTAAGCTGCGCATTGGCAAACAATTCTGTACAAACATTAAGCCACTTATTAAAAAGGCAGAAACAATAAACAAGTCACTATTGCTCCAGGTTGCCCATCCTTCAAAAGCTTGAGATGCTTTCCTTCCTCAGAGATACTAAGAGATACTAAGCTGATTAAAAAATATATATATATTCCTTTGTGACTGCTGTGGATTACATGACTTGTGGCAGGTTCTAGCTCTGCCTGGCAGTCTACTGTACATCTCAGTTTCTCAGTTGCTGTTTATGATGGGAGAGCTTGGCTTACTGGGGGATCTTTATTTTATTTTGTTAATGGTGCATAGGGTTAAAGAGTCTAAGAACTCCCAAAGGACACAGTAATGCCCTGGGTTTCTAAATTATGGCCTCGAGGTGGAAAGAAATTGTCACCTCAAGCGCGACTTTATGTCAGCGATTAGCAAAGAACGCCTAAATGGGGCGTTCATTCTCCCCGGCACTGTGGAACAATGACCTTACGTATTAGTTTCATACTAGCTCACATTAACTTGTTGGTTCTTGCCTTGGTTTACATTTGATGTCGTTCAATAATGAAAATTTTACACAGTCTTAGGTTGTAATAGCTGCAGAATGTTTTTCCTTGGTTGTCACGATATAGTGTTTACCCTTTGTCACATGCAATGTATCCCAAAGACCCACCACAGTGATTTGCAGCAACAGTGATTTTTTTTTTTTTTTTTGCCATCTTTAACAAGCCAAGTTCCCTCTTGTCATATTTGCCTATTAAACGCTGGGTTCTTTGAACAACTGTAAAGGTTCTGGATCAATAAACGGTGACGCTCAGAACTGTCTGTTTCAGATGGCCTATCGCACATCACATACATCAGTGTGCTCCCACACACACTCACATGCACACACGTATACTGCCGTGTAAGATGAAAGCGTACATCAGGAGGCTGGGAATGAACTGTGCTCATGTGTTGCTCTTTGTGTTTCTGATTGCTTTAACATAACCAATACATTCTCCAGGCTTGGAGCAGAAGGATTTAATGGGAATTAATTTGCAGAACATCTTGTTGTGCAGATTGGCAAATTAAACCAATAAAACAAATGGACATCTTGCTTGAGCCTGGACATACTGAGAACTCCCCCAGGCACTTAGCTGATAGACTGAGATGTCATATATAGTGATGAACACAATTTAATCTGCTTCAGAATCTGGCCTCACGTGTCCTACATTTCATTATTTTCACTTGCTGCAAATATTATTAATCTATATGCATAGAAAAATATAGTAGAAAAAGCCAACAATCCTTTCAGAGTTTATGTTGGACAGAATTCACTGTTATATAAAATGTTCCATGAATATTATTTTTGAAATAATAATTGCTTTATAATGCTTACTTTATAGCTGTAATGAAAGGAGAAAGAAATAATTACATTTTATCAGCAACCGTAAAAAAAAAAAAAAAAAAGCCTGGACTGGACGGTCACCATGCAAAAACACCATCAAATGCCCATCAAGTCTGTGTCAGTCGTTCCCTCTGTCTCCCTCATACATGTCCATCCTCTGCATTTGCAGTGCTGGAACAAATTTACTCCATCTCAGTGCATGTTCGGAAAGCCGGACTTCACAGGAAATCCATCACTCCTCCAGCCTGTGCCACCTATAACCTTGAGAGAAAAGGCGCCAATTTAGGGTGAGGTCATGGAAAAGGAAATTGTCTCATCTCCAGACTGGGCCCCTGTGGGACAAGATGGAAGCGTCAGCATGTTCACCAGAGAGCGCCAATATGCTGTACAGTACAAGAAACATGGAATCTCAGCTGAAAATGTGTGGAAACAGGTTTTACTTTAATAGAATCAAATATGAACTAATAGAGTTAAATATGAAAATTATTTTAATTTAATGAAAACACACATATATATTTAATGTCCATGAAAATTATTACAATTTTTTAAATTCCTGTTTTTGTTTAAACAGGGCTTTTTGGAAATTGTTTTAATGTGGATTTGGGCCAAATACAGTTCATATTTGGACTATGGTATCTTCATCTACGAATACCAATCCCCCATTCGGAACAGTGACAACATCCGATTAATTCAAGCATATAAATTTACATTTACATTAATTTACATATTTCTTTTTTCACAGTATTAAGCTACGTACAATAGTTGGTCTATTTACACAGTCAGATAATTTTTACTGGAGAAACTTAGGGTGAGTACTTTGACTAAGGGTCCTACAGCAACAACAGCAAATCTGGATCACAGAAACACAGAGACAAGAAGAGCAATACTGAGAAATAATAGTGACATCAACTGCAATACATCCATTTGTGAAGAAGTACCGCTGTGTGTGCAAAGTTCATATGAGTTCACGATTTCAGGTCATTCATTCTGACAGCACAGTGTAAATATAGATCAGAGTAGTAGAATGTTATTAAGACAAAAAAATAACACAGGTCCTTTTTCAGTATGACTTTAAACAGATTGACTTTTCGATTTCTTTTAATATAGTATTTAAACTAATTTAAGTCCTCATACCTATAATGATAGTGGCATCACAAGTGATAAATTTAACTGAAAGCTCAGTTTTACTGTAAAAAAATAGTAACCCCAGTCAGAGACACTTGAATTAGAACATGTGATACTGTGTAGAAGAAAAGAAATGTTAGAAACCAAAGAAAAGAGAAAGAAAAAGAAAGAGATGTTAGAACCCGAACAACAAAGCCGGAATAGAAATAAGACTTCTAACAACATCCCTCCCCTTAAATCCACCAGTACAGGTGACAGGTAGGGATGGCACTTCCTAACTACTAACTATTAACTAGACATGCATGGCCCACCAGTATTGCAAGACAAAGAGTAAAACTCCACAAAATAAAACTTTGCAATAGAAAACGGAGAGAAACGTATAAAAAAAATCACACGAAGAAGCCTCATAAATACTAAGCAAAAGGATTTTAACTTCCAGTACATGCATGACTCAGTCTGTCTTAGCCCTTCAGATGAGCCAGGAAAGCGGTGGCGGACGTTACCCAGCCAAACACTCAGATCTTCCCTTCATGCAGACGTGTGAGTTGGGCAGGAAAAGTAAAACCCTGATACATGTTTTATTGGTTAAAAGCTATGAAGATCTCACTGAACTTGCATCTCTTACAGATGATCTGAGCCAGCAGATCAGGGTAGAGTTGCAGACAGGAGTCTAAAGGTGATGTCACATTTCTTCATCACTGCTGCTTTTTCAATGTTTTCTTTGTCCGTCAAAGGAGATGCGATTCAGACCTGGGTTGTTTCAACCCTAACTGACAATTGTAACCACAACACATGTTGTAAATTTAAATTGGAAATATTTTATTTTTGAGCTCCTTGCTCTGTTTACTTAAGAGTCTCTTAATAAAAGAAAGTCTTTTGTGGGCTTTCATTGTACCCCCCATTTGATGTTCTTAAAATAAGTGAATGTGTTTCTAATAATTTGAAAGGTAATGTATTTTTAAGGTGTGATACCCGTTAGGAGTTTCCATTACCAAGAGTCATACTACACCCTTCAGTGCCTCAGCAGATCTGTGACACTAAAATGGGAGAGATCCACCAAACCTTTTATGCTTCTTGCTCTTTCAAGGAAATTAGAAGACTCTGCTTGCAGTTAGCCGTAAAGGTCACCCTTTGGTCCCCCAAACCTCTGAACGGACTGAGTGAATTAAACATTAGTCCAAAGGTGGTCTCTGGTCCAACACCTTCCAAATCAATTGGAAAAAATCTATGTGAAGAGTCTATTTTTAGGAAATTAATATTTTCCTTCCGTCTTGCATTTTGCCTACCTTGTTTTCCTAGAAAAAAATACACTTGATAATCAAAAAAGCGAACCCTATCAAAACGGTATGCCTACATAGGGCAAGAGTGCATCTCCTAATGGGAAAAAACTGGCATACAATCGTGTGTTTGTTGGCATACATGCATAATAAAAAGGAACGAGTTAAAAGACCTTGTATTGGTTGCTGGAAGATCTACAGCACAGAAATAAAAAAGTCAACCAGATAAGTTAAAGCAGCAGAAGAAAAAAGTAATGGGGCCTCATGTCTTTGGATGCTCATTGATCTCTTTTTAGAGAACGGATGAAGGTAATCCGACAGTGGGAAGTTGCGGCTTTATTGGAATGTGCCTCAGAGTGTGCAAAAGCATTCCCAGCGAGACGGTTTTATTGCTTGCAAATATAGCATGAAGTCAAACGCCTGAAAAGTAGATCCTTGTGAACTTATTGCTTTACTTTGTCTTGCTGTAGCTTCAGAAGGCAAAATATGTTTTTATGGTGAGATGTGGCTTGGTGTCGCACCTCTGAACATCGGTGAGGCAGATACCGCAGGTTAGGAGCGCTGTTCTCATTTCAAAAGTGACAAATTGCTTCTTTCTGCACCCTTTGTGCCTCTTGTAAGGGTTGCATGGTGGCACAGGGAACGAGCTGCTGCTGCACAGTGCCTGGATGGTGTGCGAGAACCAGAGATTGACTGTGGGGAGTTTGCATGTTCTCTCCATGTTTGCATGGGTTTCCCCCCCAGTACTCTAAGATGTCTGTTTCAAGTTAGTTGTTTACACTAAGTTGTCCTCCAGGTCTGGGGATTGGATGTGGGGCTGATAACCCACCCCCCAAGTAAAAATGCAAATAAATGATGCAAATAAAACAAAAATTAAAGAATGCAAATAAAAATGCAAAAATAACAAAATCTGAAAGAAAGAAAATCCACTTGGATCAACTACAGACCTGGAGAAGACTTTGAGGTCAAACTTGAGGGAGGCTCAGGTTGTTCAAGGGTGGTACAGAGTTAGTTTCACTCTTTCTTCCCCAAAAAACAACCGCAATCGTTCAGAACGAGGTCTTTCAGGGGCACTGCTCTCCATTTGACATGTTTGTCATGAATAAAGTGGAAATATTAATGGAGTGCAATGGTGAAGAAGGCACAGGAGCAGCCAAGGGAGAGAATTGTCCTGAACTGTAGGATCTCTGTGAGCCTGACTGTGTTTCTGTCATTGTCGTTGACAGCAGGTACACAACCATTCAAGATGAGAAATGGACCTCCACATTATTGAATGGAAACTTCTGTGTTCTATTTGTGGAGGCAGTGATGGTTACAGTTGCAATTTGAAACTAAATATTTTAGTAACTTGGTTGCAGAAGAAGATTTGACATAATGTTTATTATATTAACATTATTTATTATATTAGGGCAGTAGGTAATGCAGTGTTTAGACACACTCCTGCCGTTGTACTCTTGGTTGAGGTACTTACCTTGAATTGAAACATGAATAATTACCCAGATGTATTAATGTGTAAATAATCTTAAGAGTCTTAACATTGTAAGTTGTTTTCAAGAAAAGCGTACTCAAAACAAGTAAATGTAGTGTAATGTTACAGAGGATCTGCTGTCTGGACACATGCTGGTTTTTAAGCCCAGCTGTAGTATGAACAGTTGCTTAAATAACCAGGTATATAAATGGATAAAAGTGTGAAGGAATGTACCTACTGAGAAGAATACATCTTGGAACAATTGGCTCCCTTCTCATATGACCTAAGCAGAGGCTAACCTTTCTCCTTGAGTCTCTTTCTGACCTTGGCATTTCCCAAAGTGACTGCAACAGCATTTCCTTGAGGCTGAGCAAGTTGTAAAAGCTGAGCAGGAGCTCCCGTGTACCTGACCACTACTTCAAAGGTTAAAAAAACATTTTCACCCGAGTTCTTTTCCACACTCCTCGCCTTGTTGACGCCCAAGCTGTTTAGCACTTATACAGTAGTTGGTGTTGCAACCTCACTTAATTCTGATGTATTCTGCACTTTTGAAGCCAACTATGGAAACATGTTCGACAAGCTTTACATATGGACAATATTCACTAAAGTATTGTTTTAAAAGCTATGCCAATTAATATCAGCATCATTACTTTTGATGTAAGTATCAGTTGAACAGTTGACAAATGAAGTGTTCTAAAAAGGTAATTAAAATGAGTTATTGCACCACCTTTCACTATTGCATTTTGATGCCTACGCTCTACTAATAATTAACTGGAGAGTGAAATGAAATGCCAAAAAAGTCTTAACAACAGGAACTATTAAGGAGTTAAAGAAAAGTCCACACACTCCATTTTATTTACATTTATTTATTTAGCTGATGGTTTTCTCCAATGCATTGACCCTTTTATGCCGTAGGGTAATTTTACTGGAGCAATTTAGGATAAGTATCTAGTTTAGTGGTACTACAGGGTGATGTAGGATTAAAACCTAGGTCCTTTATGTAGAAGGCACAGCTGTAACTGTTGTACCCTTCTGAAGGTATAACCCATGTCAATCCAGGTCTGAATCCTTCTGTGCTTTCAACAGTCATCCAAACTGCCTCTGCCAGTGTTCACATAGTGTCAGCCACACAGTGACACGACAGCCCATATCTTGTCCTCTATTCTCAGCTTGAGCACAGCTCTCCATTGTATAGAAAGTTGTGGAATGTCTTTGAGATCTTTCAAGGAGATGGTTTGCAGGAAGGAAAAACCTCACAGATTGGACTACAGATGGACGAATGTTCCCTGTTGGATTTCCCTTTTCTGAAAGCCCATGTTTAATGGGCTCCTTCCCCCAGTTTTGAGCAGTGGAAACTTCAGGAGATGGATCTGAGAATGGGTTCTATGTAAATTGTCCATCGTCTGTCCTTTCCATGTCTTAATGGGGTTTAAGTGCAGTACAGAATTGCTAAATGACACAAAGTGGCTCCATTATTTATTAATTGTCTCACTTCTTGAACGTTTGACAGGATAATACAGGTGTAATTGCTATAAAATGCAAGAATTTTTTTAGAGTCAGGTTGTCCTTTGATGTTTATATTCTGAAAATAGTAATTCTCCTGTTATTGATAATTAATAAAGTATTGGAACTGTAAAGACATAATCCTTTAGCATTTGATAAAATGATATAACATAGTATAGAGAACAAAGCAGGGGAAAAGTACAGTATAAGGAAATGATGTGCTATGATGCTGGACGTAGCATCAGTTTTCTGAGTGTGAAGACAGCTGATGTGAATATAGTAGCTTACACAGAGGATTAGAGCTACGGAATGTAAGGAACATAATAGGAAAGAATGGATGACACCATCAACCTGAAGAGCAAAGAGAATGATGACAGTATCATTATGTGGTACAAGAAGAAGCCCACGTATAGAAAAAAACCCTGCCCTAGAATTTTAAAGTAGGCAAAAAAGCAAAAAGACGGAAGCGCACACAGTAGATTAGTGAAACGAACTGCGTACTTTAATTATCGGTGTGCCGACGCGTTTCGGCAACGTGCCTTCTTCAGTGCACATCTACATTGTATTTTTAGCTGACGTAAGTGCTCGATCATATGACGGGTTATAATGTTAAAGAACAGCTGGTGATAATCATAAGAATGGATTAGTAAACATAGAAATATGAAATGGTAGAAACAGAAGTGGGACAAAACGGGGGGGCGATAAGTGGATATTGTCCTTCTGCTTGAATGAAGACATAATACAGTGAAACAGGTACAAATGGGGGTTGCACTGCAAAGTGTGAACAAAGACATGTAACTATATTGATACAACAATTGCAAAAAATAATGAAATGTGACTGTGTAAAGACAGGTCTTCACTGAAATGGTGTTTAAGGAATAGATGAATCTGTTCCTTTGTGCGTCTATGTTCCGTAATTCTTATCTGGTCAACATCATTTTGGTTTTCCCAGCATAAGGTATATGAAAAAAAAACATCACAATAACAGGTGCAGATACAGCCCAGACCTCCAGGGCTTACAGCATTGTGACCTGGCCAAAGCTGCAGGTTTGGAGCCTTCTCCAGATATGAACATTTGTACTATTCAGCAAACCTGTGGCCTCAGAAAGGTGTTTAGTGTTTAGTTTCTTGGCAGATCAACAGTGGCAGCTGGGTAATGCTGTGAACCTTGACATCAAGATGAAGGTCACGGTTGGTGAGGAGGTGTGCTCAGTTGCAGGAGTGGTGTCACATTTTATGCAGTCTACTGTGCTGATGCCAAATGCTGTGGCTCAGGTGCCCTGTCAGGTGGTTTGGCAGCGACATGAGGCTTGAGATCTGCGTCAGGACTGTTGAGAACATCTCTGCACTGCACCAAAGCAGACATCTGCAAAGCAAAGGGAGAGGTCCCTCCAAACAACCATCTCTTAGACAAATCAGACTTACTGGCTACTGCTTTTCACCGATGCACCTCATATCTTTTGTGGCAGAAGAGGAAATATCCCACAGCTTTTATTAGTCTGCTTCTCAAGGGGCTTATGTCTAAAAATTATTTGGAGGATGCAAATAAATTGCTTTTCTTTCTTTGATTATTGTTTTGCTCTTTTTTTGCATGGAAAACATTCAATTTTTTGTTTAAAACCTTGTACTCGTTTAGGAATCTCACCTCAGGCTGGGTAGGGCGTGTACTAGGAGCCCAGGGAATTCAACTGTTGTATGTTTGTATGTTCTCCACCTAATTTTTGTCTCTCAGTATGTGGACCCCTACACAAAACACACATTCCACTGGTTGAAGTAGATGTCATCCTTGTGAAAAAGACTCCCTTTGGACCCAGATGTGTGAGATGGAACCCAAAAAAGTGGCAAAGCTGTTGTTCAAACCATGCCCAAGCCAGGGTCCAGAAGTTGCAAGATGTGTGAATTATGTATACCAGTCGAATGTATTCTTTTTTAAGCTGGCATCCCCCAAAATTGAGGATGGTGCTGCAGCTTGGAGACAGTGTTCCCATGGGTGGCAAGAGCTGGGTATTCTGGTGGTGTGGACTTTGCTGACCCTAATGTGTTGAGACAGCAGTGGGCTTGAATCCGTGCACGAGCAAGTGGTCAGACCCCGGGCTTCCACTGCTTCCACTGGCCCTGCTGCCCACAGTATTCTGCCTATGCCACTCAGCACATGCCAAGTGCTGACCACTGACCAAGAGTTTCAGCCATCATGGAAGGAAATTGCCTCAGGGACGCTGTATGAAGCTGGTTTAAGAGATACCTTCAAGAAAAAGAGGATTTAGCCAGACAGGTTTGCCAAGGTCACCCTTAGTGTTGGAACTGTGCAACTGTTAAATTACAAGTGGAAAATTTATTTGAGGAGAAGCTTTGGCTTTGCCTGAACGTGGCATGATAAGGCAAGTTCGTAAGCCAGCATCCGAGGCAAACCCTGTGAATCCGGAGGTGCAGGAAGTTTCACAGCTTATGAGTTCAGCTTTAGAGAATTCCTTCACTACTAACTGGGCTGTGAATTGTTGCTGGCAGATCATTCATCAGAACTTGACGGTTTTGTTGGATTCATCCATGAGGCAGTGGCATGGGTTTCTGTTTTTGGAGTTGCGCATTTCTGTGGTCTGGGATGAGTTGTCATTAGGAAGAATATAAAGATGAACAAACACACAGAGCCCACACACACACGATCTCAGTAACGTGTTAATATTCATTCTACTTATCTAGTGGGACATCTGCTTTCAGTGGCCCACTTAAAACCATGCTCTGGGCCCAATGGGGGCAGCTTCTCCAATCTGGCAAAACTCAAAGCCCACTGAAGCGTGCACTGTTTCCCTGCAGTGTCCACCCACCCCTGGCCTCTCCTCTTTGCTCAATGCACAAGGCATCACCCAATTGACTCTGCATTGATCGGGGGGGGCAGTAATGCGCCTGTGGGCAATGTCTGATTTTTATTGGAGGTGCCTACAGAATTTCCTTTTGATTTACAGTGTGACCCAACTCCTTCCTGGAAGTGAGTCCTTAGGATTCTTCTACTCAGAGACTCATTGACATGAACTAACGTTCCCAAATTCTAAACTTCACTAGACGATAAAATAATCAGACTGATCCAGGGTCATGTTCTGGAGTGCAGTCTCTCTAATCCAGCAATAACTCCCAGCAGTGCTCTGAAATAATGAAAGTTACAAGCACAAGGTAAAATGGCCAGTGTCAACACTCATTAGTTTTAGCACAGGTGAATATTGGGAAGAAAAAACAATCTGAAAGTCTGAATTTTTCTCCATGTTTGGCAATGGAAACAGAATCAGTTCAGCAGTTTGATGCTGCTTTTTGCAGGAAATGATTCCTCTGTGCAGTGGAGGAGCAGCTGGAAGGAGAACATGGCAATGGAATCTGGGTGGTACATGTGATAAAGCAGCTGCAGTGAAGCCATTCCTCAGTTAAGGCGTGTAGTTCCAGTGAAGCACCTCTCCTGTTTCCCATATTAACACATGACTGTCTGACAGTGGCTCTCCTCCCAAGGCCTGTGCCACCCATGGTTTCTGTGAACATCCCCACAGATCTCTCTGCTGTGGAAATGTCACTTGGCAGTGGTTTACACCTTGCTGAAGGGAATCTAAAAGGTTCTTCACAATTCTACACCACAAGGATACAACTGCACGTTACGCAGGCGCAACATTAAAAATACACTCCGTGCTCCACGAACCATCCAGAACGTTCCCCTTGGGTGTCAGCAAACTGCATCACTTTGAAGTGCGCATGTGTTTCTTATGTTAATAGGTTTTCTCATATTTTAAGTTTGCTTTCTGTGTTTGTGGCTTCTGATTGTGTTGGATATTAGTAGTTCTTGCACAAGTGTGATTCTGGGCCCAGAATAGAAAAGGTTTGAAAAAGACTTAGTTCTGTTGACACCCATAACATGCTTTTCCTATATCTCTTCGGAACCATAAGAACGAACCGTCACTCCTTCTTTCTTATTCAATTTCACATGCTTCGTAAATAGTTCATTGCTATGTGTGCCCAAAGAGAACATCTGCGCCGAGGTGTTAATGTACATCTTGCTGAAAAGATTCTAGATTTCTTAAAGCCTGCTGGCGCGGACTCAGTGATTGTTGCTTTCATTATGAAATGTAACAAAGGCGACAGAATCTGAAAGGAACGTGGTATTGAGCAAGCAGCCAATATAAGACCCAAGCAGCTGCCATCCGTTTCTCAGGAATTCTCAGCTTTTTTTTGGCTTTGGTCTTCCGGATGCATAAATTGCTGCTTTTATTAGTTACCGCTACACAAAAATACAATTTAACTAGCAGGAAATGAATAAGGATTCTGAGGAAGGCAAGTGTGCCAGTTCTGCTGATGTAATCCTGGGGCACTTTGGGATGGTAGTGCTGATGTGGACTGCTGTGGGGGAAGGTGATGTAGCGGTCAAGGTGCACCCGGAGAGGATTTAATACCTTGATGCATCGTGCTCAGCTAATGCAGCACTGCTCCAGGGGTGAGGGACTCAGAGAGGCCAAGAACAAGACAAGCAGTAGCAATGGAGGAGTTTGCAGGTCAAAAATGTCATCTCACGTACATGTCTGAATTAACTGCCCAGGTTTATTTGTTACGGGAATGTCGATTAGAGCTATGCAGACTGTATTTGGAACCGAGAAACTACGTGATTTATAGAATGTGCAGCCCCTGACCAGTGGAGATGCAATACCATGGCATTAGAGATGGGCTCATGCAGAACTGACTTCTGAACCACACGTATGGTTGGTCCTCATAAATCTGTGTTCAAGGTGTGTTACTGAATGTTTATATCATAAGATGCTCAGCTACAAAAATAAATAAAAGAATAAAGGAACATTTATGAAGCGCTTTCGGTGATGGATTTTTGGGATGTGGTTCCCTTAGCTGCAGAGTCAATAACAAGCTTGCCAGTTTTCCACTCCCTGAAAGCAGCCAGACTGTTCAAAGTGGAGCGAGGAAATGGACAATAAACAGATAGAGTGATGTTTCACTGTGCTTTCTGATTTGCACAAGTGTGTAAATATGGCTTCCCTGGGATTATGTCCATTCCTTAAGGATCCTCAAGACTCTAAATCTGTGTGTACTGTACGTGTGCTTGTCACTCAGCAAGTGTGCCAAGCTCTCTGTCCAAGTCTGTCTGTTTCTGTCTAACAAAAAGTGTGGCCATTTTCTCGCTCTTGACAATGGAGTCTAACTAGTGTCTCTTTGTGTGTTTGTGCATCTTTTTGCCTTGTGAACCTCCTCTCCCTGTTTCTTCACAGCTTTATCTCTCTTTCTCATACTTTTTGCGTGTGTGTGTGTGTGTGTGTGTGTGTGTGTGTGTGTGTGTGTGTGTGTGTGTGTGTGTTACTGACTGAGGACAGTTAACTGTAACCTTTCTCACCGAGCCGCAGGTAATGATGTCCCCTCAGCTGCCCACTGTTGCCGCAGTTTCGACTCAACGTTGTACCAGCACAGCTGTAATGGAATTTCCCTTCCCACTTTTAAGTGTGTTCCTCTCCCATCATTTTAAACTCATGTCAAGCAGTGACACCCTTACATACATTAAAAAATTGTATTCGTTCGCTGCTGCTAGGTGGTGAGGAGCAGGAGTTCCATTTTAGGCTTTCATATGAGCAAGATGTTCCGCTGTTCACCGTTCAGCAGCCGGTCCTAACTGGCAGGGGTGTTGCTAAGAATTCTGAGCCTCCTGAAAGATCATTGCTCTGGAGTTGTTGTGGGCTTCTCTAGGTCTAGGATGCCAAGAATCACTACCTCCATTCATTCCTCCAGCGATGGCCCTGCCAACCGGCCAGCGCAGTTGTATATTTGTTCGGGGGTTTTGCCAAGATGATGAAATGTTGAGCACCGCACGTGTGCTGGGTCAGGGTGGGCTTTGGGTTTGACTTCTAGCCCCAAACCTAATCAATGCCACAGCCCCTTGCTCCTCACTTGAGGACACAATCCAGGAGAGTTCATTTCATGGCCATTATGAAGTCTGGTGCTGAAGCTCTTCTTGCTTTGAACTAATGTAAGCGGCAGACCTAGAACAAAGCAACTGCTTATCTCCTGTTTTTTAATTTTATTTTTTATTTTTATTATGCTGCATGAGGCAGGATTAAAAGAAAAACTCACTCCTGACTTCCTCTGTAATATTTCTGTTTGAAATGCTCACACGTTTTGAGGAGACAGGGGCCTGCTGTGGCCCATAAGCATGTAAGCAACGCTGACATACATATACCTCAAGAGACACTTACGTTCCTCCTCTGCCCATCTAACAAAGAGTAAAAAAACCACAGATGGGGATGCTCCTAAATTAGATGTTGTTCCCTGCCAGATTCTTCTCAGAAGGCGTTTTTCCAGCTTCGCTCGACATCGCCGCACCAAAGTGTTTTGAAATTTATTGGATGTGGGATGGGACAAGCTCAGCGAGGGCTTGCAGAAGGAGGCCTTCCCATCTGCTCAGCTATTAAAACACACAGGTCTTTCTGACATTTCTAAATGCTGGACATGTTGGCACGTAAATCAGCCTGAGGTGCACAATCGGTGTAAGGTTGATCTTAAGGAAAAGTGAGAAAATGAATAGGGAACACAAAACCTGGTGCCATGTATTAAGATTAGATTGTTGGATCTGTTTTACAATACATTGCATAAGTCATATCTCCATGATTGAGTCGATCGCTTCATGAACTGTCTGCTTTGAAACTTGCTGCAGCCCTTGAATGACAATAGCTAAGCAAAACAGGACATTAAATACTAAGTGTTTTACAGTGATCCCCCCCTTTTTCCTCTACCTTGAATTACAGATTTCTACTTTTTCATTCTTTGTTCAACTTGTGGTTGTTAACACTTTGTTGGACTGTATGCGTTGCAGGATCATGGATGGCTGGATAATACTGGGATAATGTTATGCAGCAGAAACACAGAAGACAGGTCTGATGGTGAACTCCAGGGCAGAATTTAAAGAAGACACACAAATAGTGACTGCTCATGCCAAAGCTAGACAAGGCAGCAATAAGAAACTAAACTTATCTTAACTTAAATAATGGGACAAATAAGCAATGGACGATCATGAGGCAAATTAATTGATGCAAACAGTCTGCACAGCAAGTATGGGCAACGGTATCTTTATATAATAAGCAACAGTGATGCCAGATTTAAACAAACATGCGTCTCCTGAGAAACCCTTGTGATGTCAGTTGCAATTTTGTGTCAGGTCTCCTTGGGATTTAGATGACAGACATGAGCAATGGGGAAGGGGTCTGTGCCTGTGGTTCAGGGTCTGTCTCTGATAATTTCCCCTGGTTAAATCACTATGATACACAAGTACAGACCCCTGTGGTTCAGCTCCAAACTGCGAAACATGTATGCATACAGTCTGTTGGAGATTGCTGGATTTCACTCCTCCTTGGGCAAACAGCAGTAAATGTTAAAACCCCTCCACCCACCCAGCTTGTGCTTTTACTTTCCTTTTTTCTTCTTTCTTTTTTACAGCTTGTATGCACACTGTGGTGCAGCTTTGCAGACTTGGTTCCAGTCAAAGGACGTGACATTGCTAGATCAGAAGATTTCTTTCACTGCAGCAGAACCTCAGAAAAGGAGAGATAACAGAGGAGAGGAGAAAGGGCTATCCTCATTCTGCAACACACACGCTGTCACGCACAGAGCACACGCACAAAGGGAGTGTGAAACAGAATGGATTAAGTTGGGACGCCGTGCTGTTACTGAGACACGAAGAGGAAGCCCACCAGGAACAAAGAGACACTAATTGGGCTCCAAACATTGTGTGCTTGAGCGGTTTAGAAATCAGAACTGCACTCTGGTCCATCTGTGACGTAAAGCACTGCTTTAACAGCCACGCTGGGAGGTAAAATAAGTCCTAAGGCTTGAGACAGCAGTTGCCCAGCAGTCAGAGCAGTGGTTCGAACAGCGCCACCTAGCAGTCGTGTCTCCAGATGGGCAGGCTGCATAACTGAGCAACGAAGACTTCTTCTGGGAAAAAATGGCCAGTGTGAGACGGTCGGGTTTGCCCATCTGTCTTCTTAGTGCCCCGGTCAGGCTGAGTAAGTGTCAGAGATCCTTACATAACCTCATCTGGAGGAAGTTCCCCTCCCTGGCATCTGGTGCAGTGACTATTAACCAGGTGGAAATAAAAATGGATCATTTTCATGTCTCTAATGCTAAATTTACTGAAGACCGAATGCAAGGAGGGAAAGTGGGATTAAATGATCTCAACGAACATTTGCTTGTTTTGTTTTAATTTGACTTCTAAACTGCTTGGTTCGAAAATTATTTGGATGATCGTTTTTGTAGGAGGACTTTGAAATAAAGATCAGTCCAAATATGTACATGTGATGATAAAAAAGTAGACAGATTTCTTGGCTGACTATGTAGCATTGGGGGTGTGGCATGGTGGTACGAGGGTACAGTTGGTGTCTCACAGGCCCTGTGTGGTGAGTTCAGACATGAGTCTGATTCCAGCTCCATCTGTGTTTTTGCATGTTCTCCTCCTGGCGTTATGGTGCAAAGGTGTGTTTTGGATAAGTTGGTGATGTAGTGTGTCAGTGCACCCTGCCTCATACCGCTGTGGTTTTAGAATAAGCTCCGAACCACAAAATCTTTGTACTGGACTAGCGGTTTGTACAAATTGATGGATATTTCCATCCATCCGTTGTCCTTAACCGCTTCATCCTGCTCAGAGTCACTGCCATCCAGATCCTATCCTGGAATTACTGGGTGCCAGACAATGAAAGTATAACCTGGAGGGCATGCCAGGTGAATGGATGGATGTATTATTGGGATTACTGGGCTTGTAACTTCATGGCAGTATCTCCAGCTGTGTTGGCATTATTAGACAATATACGTTTAAATGATTTACATTACTTCTGAAAACTGTTTTAATAACTGATGCAGTGCCAAAGTCCAGTGCAGAATTGCTTCTGCCAAACTTCTTTGTGGAATTTGCCCAGTTTTTGTGCTTCAGATCTTAGCTAGAAGTTATACCCCGGAGGCATAAATTAAAAGACAGATGCTTGGGGCAGAATTAGGCCAGATGTTGATGGGAAACGGAATGCTCTCTTGGATATTCTTACACGATTATAAGCTTCCCGATTATGTAAAAGGATTAGCTGTGTATACCCAACATGTTGCAGTGACATCTCTTGCTGAGAGCCTTGCGGTCTGTCTCCTTGTTCTCTTGGCTGGTCTCAGCACTCAGACCCAAGACTGTTGGTGAAGGAGGGGTTCAGTCTTCACCTGATCTGCACTGGCTCAGGATGGTGTCACTGACTTCGTTCGGAGCTTTAGCAATGCCACACTGTAGACAGTGCCCATTTCACCTGGCAAGGGGGTTACATCAGACCAAGCTTTAGCTATGAATACCTACAGACTCCAGTTGTACATGCGACTCTCCATAAAGTTCCTTCCCTGTTGGTGGTACATATTAAAAAGCCTCACTGTAATGTTGTCCTCAGAATAGCTCACTGACCCGCACTGTAAGTCTACATGGCATTCTTGCGTGTTACACTAATACAAAATTTAAAACTTCGTTGGTGTATCATACGCCATAAAGCTCCACCTGGATCCGTAAGCCGACATACAAATTCCTACAGCATATTAGTATGGTGGTTATTTAAGTCCGACCTGAAGGTTTGGCTTTTTGGTGATTTGTGCCTTCATTATCCTTTTCACCCTATTGCTGAGGATGCTTGGAGGGTAACACGCCAGTGTTTCTCCATTGCATGTCGATGCAGCAAATTTAAATTACATGTGAGGATTTAAATGCAATGTTCTGGGGCTGAAGGCTGTGCTTTCTTCTTTGGAGTACGGTGTGGCTAAAGAAAGAGCCGGTGCTGATATGGGGGGTGCCTTGAAGTGCCGTGTGTCTGGAACACCTCATTAGTGTCTCCGTTCTGTGTGTGAAAAGCCTCGCTGCTCTACAGCAAAGTTAGCATTGTGGGTACTTCGCTCAAACATACCTCGTCGACTGCATTGTCCTGCAGGGGCTTGGGAAGGGGGTGTGTGTGTGTGTGGGGGGGGTACGGGGCAGAGGAGAGCTGCCATTTGATGTATTTGATGTGCCACACCCAGCAGGCACAGGCTGGCCTTTAGAGAAAAGGGTTTGGAGGCGGGTGCTGGATCACGCCTCTGCTGCTGGAGTGAAGATTAAGTCATAGAGCTGAGACCATGCTTCGTGAAGCACAGAACCAATTGCTGGGGGTGCCCCTCGGCTTCCTCATGTGCCCTTGCCTGTGCCTGAGTCTGTCTGAAACATGCTGGAGTAAACCTTACAGCAGGTCTGTTGGTGCTGCCGACGGGGGAACACAGAGCCCTGCACTCAACATGAGGGCTACAGACCATGCAAATATTCAGTGTCGCGTTGTCTCAAACTGCAAAGGTATTTAAAGTTTTTTTTATAGTTAAGGTAGTTATTAAAATCTCAATAATATCTTTTTTTGCAGAGACAAGGTTCTGGAGCTTCAGGGGGGAGCAGCAAATCATCTGGAGGACAAGGTAACCTGTACATGTGTGCATGCGTGTGTGTGTGTGTGTGTGTGTGTGTGTGTGTGTGTGTGTGTGTGTGTGTGTGTGTGCGCCCCCCACAGGGGCTTCACCTGAATGGCTGCCTAAATTCTACACTTCCTTCAAAACATGCCCAAGACAACTTTTCTTTGAAAAGGCATAGTCAAGTTAGTCACCAGACATGAAGCTTCCACACCACTAGATATTTAGCCCCCATTTGACTCAGCCACCCAATTACCCTTTTCCCTGGCTGCACTCCAGGAACAATAACTTTGCATTTAATATTTTCACAGAAATCACATTTTGAAAATCTCCGTGGAATTCCTTTGTGTGGCTCATGTCGCTTTGTCAGCGTTCAAGTGAAATGTAGCGTGGTCTCTCTTGACCAGAAAGAAAACATATGACTAATGTTCTTTTCTCCCAGAGGAGCCAGAAACACTAAACAATGTTTCTGCTGAATCTGGGCTTAGGGAATCAGTAACTCGTACTTTTGCATACAGTGTGCTTTAATTCACCAGCTCATGCTGACTACTGATACCCTCACCTGTCCACAGAAACTAATAGAAAAGACAGAAAACCGGCCCTGGTCCTGGACCTGGACCTGGTCTGCTCTGTGCCCCTCTTGATGCGCTTGTGCCTCCCTTTGCATTGTGCAGTGTCCCAAATGGCAACTTCTCAGTTGAACTGCTGGTGTAATTGGATTTACATTAATATGCAAGAAATCTGTATCATAGGAAGAAACAAAATCTCCTCCAGGATGCGCACATTGCACTGCAGAGATGAGCTGAACCGCGTGGTGATGTCACCCGTGTCGCAGATACATGAAGTTAAAAATAAATGACAAAACATTTTTCACATTATTAACATCAGAAAATAAATAAATAGCTATAAAAACAGTGCTAAAATACAGAAGAGGGATTTAGTGTGAAATTGAGGTCAAACTAAACCTGTTACACATGCTGTGCTGATATACTTGGTGAAAAGGAAAAGAGTCCAGCAAAAATCCTCTGCTTTGTGGGGAGGTGAGCAGCCAAGGCCTGTATGTTGCAATACAGGCTTCATCCCTGTCATCAGAACGGCTCGTAGAGCTGAAGGATGTGCGGCTGTCCTATCTGTTACCAGCCCTCTCCCTACAAAGAAAGCCAGGTAAGCACTTTGAAAAGTGTCTTTTCGGGAACGAACACCTGGCATTGCCGTTGCTGTCACAGCGCTGAAGGAGCCAGGCTGTGGTGGGGAATGGGCTGGAATTGATGGACCGAGACCACGAGCGCATTCTGGATAAACGGTTAAAGGAGCACCGGGCTTGCTGCAGAAATGCAGTGATGCTGCCCCCGATATGTACCGATGAAGCGGTTGCAATACTCACGACTAGCTGTAAATGACAGAGCGGCAGGTGAGGTGGTTACAGCTAAGTGACCCATCATGCCTTTGCACTGCGGGAGGGAACCAGAGGGCCCGGAGGAAGCCCACACCGACACGGGGTGACCATCCAAACTACACGCAGACTGAATCGGATTCAGACCCACACCTGAGGTGGCAGCACCGTAGATGAACATCATCAAAAAATACAAAACCCATTTTAGTTTAAACTGCAAAGAGGAGCTTGCGATCATATAATTTTACATTAAAGTGACAGTTTAATGAATTTTATATTTCCGATTACTGCAGATACTGTAGGTTTCCCCATTCCCTGTCTGAAATTCCTTTCGGTTACCAACGCGTTTATATTCCAGCTGTGACTTCGCTGACACCGGAGCAAATTGCAAGCGAAGCCGGATTAGATTGCGATCACTCCGGCTGAGGGAGCTTCCCCAGACCCGCACTGGAGTTGCCGGGCATATTCTCATCCTCACTATAAACCTCGGGGACACAGTGTCTTAAGCAGCACCATCAGATTTCTCTTACTGGTGTCTGAAATGTTCCGTTGAAAAACGGCAAAAAGTCAGCATGCGGAGCTGATATTTCCCTCTGTTTTATGAACCCTGGTTTAATACAGATATGATCAGTTACACACACGACTCGATATGAATCATTCACTGACTTACGCCTCATTTCTGATAGAACTTAGAGTTGCTGGAGCAGTCGTGGTCCGACTACTAATATATGTGAGGAAAATGCCTTTGTACTGTGCAGATTTCAGACGGAGTGCTGGACGCTGTGGTCCGTCTTTCCTCTCTCTCGCCGGAACGAATCAGTTATCCAGCTACATTTGTCCCAAATGTTCTCAAAACTGCTGTTTTCTTTGACGCGCTTCGCCTTTCTTATTATAACTGTCACTGAGGATTTCGGCGGCTAATTACAAGGCACACTTCACAAATATATTTGTTATCGCACGGTAGTTGGCTGTTTTACGCTCATACAAAAAAAAAGTGTTTGTTGTGCCATGTTCGTAAGCAGCCTGTGTCCTTAGGGGTAATTTTTGTTTACCAGCAAATGTTGTTTTGCTAGAATATCATAAAAATGTGTGTTGTTGCTTATTACATTTTTTTAAATCTGAAATTCTGTTGCTTAAGGAAATGGTTTGTCAATCACACACACACACACACACACACACACACACACACACACAGCCTAGTGAAAACACATATTACACAGACGAGGGAAAACACATTTCTCTACATGAAAACAGACTTAATGCAATAGCAGTAGACAAAGATTATGTTGTGATTTTTCTCCACATGAAAATGGTTTTCTCAGTACATTGTACATCATGTGATAAATGAGTTTGTTAAATAACCTCTAGTTAGAGATGTTACAGTTTTGAAGTTTAAGAAAAGTTCGTCCACAGATCTGTGTGTGTAAGGATCACATACTAGCCGGTGACGCGTGTTCAGCGACTGCGCTCCTCCACAGCCCAGATGTCCTCGGTTTCTCATGGTTTACCA
This sequence comes from Arapaima gigas, assembly GCA_900497675.1. Lineage (NCBI taxonomy): Eukaryota > Metazoa > Chordata > Actinopteri > Osteoglossiformes > Osteoglossidae > Arapaima > Arapaima gigas. Next base: position 325,163 of record UFQX01000218.1, read on the forward strand.
CGGTAACACCATTAGTGTTGATTTCTTTGACAGGCAGCGCTCCAACAGTGGTCTGCAAAGTGGGACGACTGGGCAAAGAACAGCCACGGAAGGGTGGTGTGATCTCAGATGAAAGGATGAAAGACTGTCAGACACACCAGGCCCTTGAACGTTTTCAGAGAAAGCAGCTAAATTTAATCACTGCGGTGGTTTGGAAGAAATCACCGAAAGTAGTTAAAAAGTTTAACTTGGCAACATTTGACGTGGATCTAACTTAATCCAAATTACATCAGTGCAAAGGAAAAAAACACACACACACACACACACACACACACACACACACACACACACAGTTCACTTGTCTTTACCTCCAGCCTTTGTGTTTACATGCATTACATTTTCTCCTTTCACATAACTGCAAAAAAGTAAATGAAAAAGTGAAAGAGCCTTTTAAACAGCTGACATGTCTTTGTTGTCTGACCTTGGCCATTAATGTTCCACTTCGAATGCAGGCGCAGAACTGCCTCTCCAGCATCACCAGTCGGTACCGAGGGCTCTTAAAATGGGGAGGGGGTGCTCTGTGGAGGCTATTGACTTGTTTGAGTCCTTGGCAATGGCTGGCTGAATAGGAGGCACCGTTCAATGCAAAAGGACAGACACTCTGTGGAAAACACGTGTTTGGTATGAAAGGGGGCCCTTCAGCCCATGTGCTAATGTCAGTGTTCGCTGTTGGCACCGGGGGGGAACAAACCTGGCAGTCTGCATGGCCTCAGTCGCGGCAAAATTCACATTTGTTACATCATTAAATCAGCCGTATATCGCATACCGTCCGTAATTCTTCAGCTGTATGTAGATACGAGTTACTTTTGAAAAAGGAGCTCATGAAAACCAGCTTGTTGTAGGAGAGGCATCGCTGTCAGCAGGTAACAGAAGATTGATGCAGAATATAGAGTCATGACAGGTTCACGTCTGACATCCAGTGTTAGATTATTCCTCTAAGCCCTTGCTAATACACAGATAAAGACACAATATCTTAAATTAAAAATAGTACTTTTAAAATAATATTAGTTTGAAACAAATGAAATTTACATACACTCGTCCGTTTAGCAGTGTTAGCTGTCAAATATCTGATGTTCAAAAACAGGATGACCTGTAAATGTGTGTGTGTGTGTGTGTGTGTGTGTGTGTGTGTGTGTGTGTATACACACATATACAAGTAGCTGTTCCATTTTGCTTGCAAGAATCCCAAAACCACTAGATTAATTTGACTAGTTTTTCTATGCATCCTCGCTTGCAGGTATTTATGTTTGTATAGCAGTTTTATATCAAAAAATCTTTGTAACACTTTGTTGTTTGGTTGCAGCCCTGCCTGCTGGTTTGTATGGTATGTCTCCCACAGAAAAATATTTACTATTTTTAATAATGCATCCATTCATCCATCCATTATCATCAACCTCTTTACCCTGGTCAGGGACGTGGTGGTCCGCAGACTATCCCAGAATCACCAGGCACCAGGCTATGAAACTACAGCTCGGGCACGACACCGGTCCATTGCAGGGTGGCCACACGCATTCACACACATGTACACACATTGCAGGCAGGTGATGGTGAAACACACATCTTTGGACAGTGGGAGGAAACCCACACAGAGACAAGGAGAACATGCAAACCTCACAGTCTGAGCTGGATTCGAATTTAAGTCCCAACTCAGGTCTGTCACCCAATTTCACTAATTCCACAACATTAAACAGATTTTCTGTTTTTGGTTGGATTATTTTTGCTAGGATATTTACCGGGGGGTAATTTATTATGCAATGTACATATAAAATTTGAGCTTTTGACTATTTCATTTTCTATCTTTTGCTACGATATTTACATTTAGATTTTTATACTTGTTAAATATCTTTGCTGTTCACAATGCTGATTTCTTCACATTGTGAGAAACATACCTTTATATTGGATCATACCTTTAATCTTGTATATGTCAATCCTGCTGCACTTGTATCCTCCCCAAACCCCACATGGATCATCTGTCGGCTGCACATCTTGACACTGAGCTCTTGACTGATGTGGGAGTTCTCGCTTCACCCCCCCCCCCCATGCCAGCTTCACCTCACATGGCTTCAGAAGTGAGTCAGCTGATGGGGGGTCCATTATATTAGCAGGTCCCCTGCAGAGAACCCCACCCCAGGCAGGTTTTCACAGGGTGGCATGATGAGGGTTTAGGGCATTGGAATGTGTTCTTCACCAGTACTTCTGTATAGATAATGTGCAAAATCTTTCTTCTCAATTGAGCCTCACTGAAGCAAATAGCAAATACAATTTTTTAACATCAGTAGTGATGGGTTTGATGAAAACGGGGCCCACTTTGGGTCTGAACTCATTACCTTCTGAGGTAAACCCTTTTGTGTTTAAACACTCTATCCTTCTGTAACAGAACATGTGTTTTGTTCTAGATCCCGTGCCGTACATTTCTAAACTGACTGGCTCGAGAGTCATCACTTCCGAGCATGTTCTGAAGCGGAACGATAAGCTATTCATTGTGACTGGTGACAAGGAGGGTCCACGTACAAGACTGGTTATTTGTCACATAGTTTTTGATGCCCTTGTCACCACCAGCCTTGGCCACAACCAGTGTCTGCATTAATTCCCAGCAAGAAGTGGGGGAACAGAAGAGAAGAGATGAAGCCGTCAGACATTGGTTTTACGCAAAGCCGGGGACAATTTACACGAAGCGATGCCAGAAATAGCCATCTTGACTGTCTTCCCAACCTTGTCAGATGATGGACCTCCCAGTAGCCAAGGGGGCTACAATCCATCGCAGTTGTTCTGAGAAAATTGTTCTGCCCATTGGAGCTTGATAATGACCTTGTAAAATACGTTACCCAATCGCCACATATTTCATATTTAAGTATGCAACCTTGCTTAATGGTTATGTACAGCTTGGGAGCCAAATTCAGGAGAATTTTTCAGCATCTATTGCATAATTAATGAAAAAGACAAAGGAATAAACTGGCAGGATGTGAAAATAAAGAAATAGAAACAGGTCTGAAACAGGCAAACATTTAGCAGTCCTAAAAATGGACCCGGGTATCTGGAAAGGTGCACGGCTCTTGGTGCTTCTTCTACATTTGTTCTCTTGAAACGCAGTGAAAAGCTTCTAGCTCAAGGCACCAAAGCTTTGTACTGTACGAAACATGAACATACACCCACGGACAGCAGCAAAGGCCAAAGATAAAAAAAGGGCTTTTGTTGGTAACAGGAGAACACGCTTGGATAGATAGCACTAGAAGACACTGTGCATTAGTGCTCTGGAAAAGTCAATAGTGGTTAATGTGAGGGCTGCATTCTGCTCTGACACTGGTGGGAATGTTCTCGGGTGGGGAAAGGTGCACCTCAGGGAGTCACAGTTTCTTTATGGTCAGTACAGTTTGTTTTTCTTTCTGTAGCAGATCAGTTACCTGCAGCAAAGCAACACAAGATAATCTGGAAATTTGATTCTATCCTTCTGTGCTGGACTTGACCAAATGATTGATGGAATGTTTGTTGTTGCTGTTTTTACGGCTGTGGATCCTAACATTGACTGTCACCCTCCCTTCTTCCCAGAGTAGTGTTCTCTGAAAGGTGCTTATTGTGTTTAGTGGTGTAACAGAAACAGAAGTGCACAAACTTTTTGGGCAACTTGCTAGGTGTTCATACAGTCCTTCCCGCATCTTCATAATGAGAAGCTCAGGAACTGTCATTTGGGAACTTTGCAGAACATTTTTCAAGAACACAGCAGCTGAAAACAGATGCAAATGCTCTGTATGGGTTTGAGTCAGTAATTTCTCATCGCATGTGTTTCTTTTTTACAGATGCTTCCAAGAAGGATGCCCCCACTGAGGACTTTGACATCGACATGGATGCTCCCGAGACGGAGAAGGCAGCCGTTGCCATCCAGTCACAGTTCAGGAAGTTCCAGAAGAAGAAGCATGAGAAGTCCTAGGGTCGGGCCCAGGGCCCCGTGTCCTGAGGCCGAATAGCGGCCTGGCGTTGCATGTTGATGAAACCATATTGTACGGACTTGGGGGGTGGGGTGGGCTGGGGTGGGGGAGCTCTGGACAAGAAAATATGTCTCCCTGTCAATCACTGACATGTCTGTGAAATTCTCCCTGTAACTTATGGTATGATTGATGTTACAATAAAGTACAAAGTTCTGAATATTTCACCTTGATTCTCTGCCTTCTGGTTTTGTGCTTCTGGATTTGCATCAATAGGATGAACCGGTCTGTCCGTGTGTTGAATACGTCACCTCAAAATCTCACTAGATACATGAAATAATGGGACCTTCGCTAAACTTCCTGAAGTAAATACGCAGTATTATTGAAATTAATTTGTGAAGCTCCCAGCAGATTTCACCAGAACACTGCAGCGAGGCACAAATCTGACATATTTCACACTGGCAATTTCAAAATGGAAACATTTCTCCAAGCTGTCTGTGCCCATTTTTCAGCTTTACCTTTACTCTGATTCATGGATTCTCCTCATTAAATTAGAGGCACTTGGTGGTCATTTAGTGCGGCAGAATACGCCATTTGTTTGTCTGAGTGTTTTGTGGGCTAATTTTTGTCCACCTTCTGGCAGTGATGCTATCGTTGCCCATTAACAAGTTCCTTTGTGAAAACAAAGAAAATTCATGTCTTGAACAGCCATCTTCGTGCTTTGACACAAGGTTGCGAAGCTGAATCTTAGGCTGATCAGGCTCATATTTTTTATATCAAGTATTATTCTAACTGCCAGCTTTCTTACAGATTCATATATGATGCTGGTTTAAAATACACAGAAACATACTTGCAGCCACACAAGGCTGTATCTTCTACACCTGCAGCCCATGTTTCCGGCAGCTGTCGAGATGAATGTATTCTCTTCTTTTCTTTTCTAGTCCAGAACGATGCAGCTTCTGGTCCTACAACATCATCATGTGGATGAGAGTGCTTTTGTAATCAGGTTTTTACACAAAGGCAGCTGAACTTTGACCCCAATCGAACTGATTCCTAGTTGACTTGATGGCATTTTAAGCTGATTTCTGCCCTAATTCCCTATTCTGTTCACGTGTAGACAGCACTCGGCAAGTAGAGCGCCTGGTCTTCACGCTTCTGGCACGTGAATAATATTTTAAAACCACAAAGTCTCTATTTCCAAGCAATGATCTGTTTTTTAATGCACTGAAACTTAAACATACACCTATTCCTCATGTAACGTTCACATATAGGAGAAGTCTCATAGCGAGGGGGTTGAATTACATTAATGTTCACTTCAGGGTGGTTTCCATCTGCTTCAGCTGGGGAGGCTGTGGCGAGATCACGCAGGGAAGGTGGGCCCAGAGCTTCCTCTTCCTTCAGTGGTGTCCAGCTTCTTCTGGGGATCCCCAGGTGCCCTCAGGCCAGTTGGGAAAAGATCTCTCCAGCATGTCCTGTGCCTGCACTGAGGTTGCTTTCCAGAGGGATGTTCCTGGTGTAACATCTTTACAACATGCCCAATTCTCCACAGCTGCTTCCTCCTTATCTGGAGGAGCAGTGACTGTGAGGCTTTTCAACTCAAAGCACTTTGTTACTAAAAGGCTCATTTTCTGTGTCAGGTGCAGCATGCAGGTCTTTAATAACTTGTAACACAGCTTTGGAACTTAGTGGGGACACTATAACAGCAGCCAGCCAAGGTGAATTGTGGTGTTTGTGCACGAAACACCACTTCCAAAAACACACCGGGAAGGAAACACCCAGAAGCACGAAAACAAAGTCGGCGTGTGATGCCAGTCAGTGTTTTAACTTTGTTTTTACTGAGCTGTCCTTGTACCACTCTGTACTACGGCCCAAAAACTGCACAGCGACTGCGCTGCCTATGGAGCCACTTATGGCTTCTGAAATGCGGACAACTGGCTGTGTTTTATTAATCATTTATACTGCCCACACATTTCGTGATTTAACATTCGGCAAGGTAGCCGTGCGGCATCTGTGTTTCCCCCTGTTGTGGGAGTAACCGCTTATCCTCTTGAAATGCAGCTGCACTGAATAATAAGGCCATTGTATGAAAAATGGCCATTTTAGAGGCTTTTTTGCTGTACAGGACCCCATTTTAAGAGGACTGAATTTACTGTATCATGGACCAAGTCCAGGAAAGTCCAAATTGTTCAACCCGCTCCAATAATATATCTAACTATTTAAGTGGACATCAACATTATGTTATAAAGATATTCAGCTACATATTCACTAACCTCACTGTCTTTGGCCTCTTGTCCAAGTCAGGCCTATTCCAGGAGCACAGGGTAGAAATTGATAAGATTTAAGTAAAATTTGGAGCAGTAATAGTAGTAGTAGTAGTAATAATTCCATTAAAATGGGAAAAACACTCTCCACATGGGAAGATTCCTAATGCAGAGCAAGTGTAATTTCACGAGACATTAGAGGCAGCGAGATCATACGGCACACGTTTAAAGTCAGTGGAAATAAGCGGACCAGCTGGCAGTGAGCAGAACAGCCTATTTTCATTCATTCATTATTGTCAGAAAAGAGAAGGTCTGTCCAGTCAACCGTGCAAACCAGAGAAAATGACACATCTGAGGAGTTATTCTGCTTATATTTCTCACTAAAAATGGGCAGAGCACAAAACTGTCATTACAAACACAGTTTAACAGCTGTACTCCTGACAGTTACATTAAAATACTTTCCCTCATAGTTTATATTTGTTTACTGTGTAGTTTAGTTTATTCTTTTAGTTTGTAAACCACTTGTCCAGTGCAGGGCTGTGGTGGTCTGGAGCCCATCATGGAAGCACAGGATGTCAGGATGTGACGCAAGGTTTTACACACACACACACACACACACACACACACACACACTCATTTTCAGCAAACATACACAGATGACGGGTAATTTAGAGTCACCAGCATTTTTGGATGCTGAGAGAAAACCCATTTAAACACAATAAGAACATGCGTTACATCTCAATGCAGACTGAGTTGGATTTAAACCCACATCCAAATGCGCAGGAACTGGAAGGAGCTGGTACCGTAGTACTGCTTAGAATAAACTCAACTTTTTTATAATAGGAAAAAAAAATTCCTCTCGCTTACACTTGTTAACATTGACACCAAATTGCATTTTAGTTGTAAAAAGGCCTATATTTGCATTTCATTTATTCAGATTCAGAAGTTATTTTTCATGTCTGTCCTTTCACTGACAGAAAAGAGTAAAGCACTTTAAATTAGAAAAAAAATGACTGGGTCATAAGTTGATAAGGCAGCTTTTATTCCTATTTACTTGTAAAACACTTGGAAAATGGTAATGTATGCAATTCATCCAGACACATTTAGTGATGAAGTGCTATTATCATACTGGTTTAGCAATAAAATGTGGGAAAAAAAAGAAATTATGAAATCTACTTGCAAAACCCTTCCAAAATGTACTCATGCATTTCCTCTTAGCCATGGATTTTAAGTGCTGCATTCAAGACAATGGGCAATACTTAAATCATAGATTTATTGGGAAAAAACTATCAAAATGATAACGTGCTGAGTCAACATTAGTTTTGCTTACAAAAGGAGAAACTCTAGAGGAATAAGACACTGCAGCAGATTCCAGACCAGGTTCATGGTGCACACTGGAGATATTATATATTTATTCAGGCAGGCCAGCAACTGGGTGGGGGATGAAGCAGCCGCTGTGAACAGATCCAGGACTTATCTTCACAAAATTTCATTGTTTTTTTTTGGAAGCCTCTGCCCAAAGACCGCAAAGAACTAACGCAACAAATATGGCACTAGCCCCCACCCCAAGGTCACATGCAAGAAATTAATGTTTATTCTTCACTTTCTTCCCAAGAAGAGGCTGGGGAGGTAGAGGGACTGTTGACAGAATGGACTTCCAGTGACCCCTGTGGAGCAGAGAAATTTACAAATACAGCCAGAGAGATGCTCTCCCTGCATGCAATGCGGTCGAAAATCTGGAGATGTGTGGACATCGACTTTCTGTCTGCCAGCAATCCTGGGGATTCTGGGTGGACAGAGGCTGGGCTGGGGAACCTGGCCTGGAAACACCCTGCCTGCTTCCATGGACAACGGTGAGCCAGACCTCTCCAATACTGGATTTCACAGCTTACAATTTGGAAAAAGTCACAGCAGTTTTTTTTTTATTGCAACAAGAGCAATACATGGTCAGAAAATCCAGAAAGAATGGCAACACAGAAAAAGAAACTGCATAGTTACTAAAACAAAAAAAAAAGTCAAAATGGTATTAAATGACAGACTTTCTCGTTTCCTTCTGGTATAATATTTAAACAACTTATACTCGTGTACTATGATAATACTGGCATCACAAGTGATAGATTTAACTGGAAACCAGAGACAACTGGGACTAGAAAAGGTGAGCCGGTGCGGCAGAAAACAGGGAAAAAGAGGGGTCGATAGAGTAATGCCTCCATTAGAACTCTAGATGTGTTCTTGAGAAATGGATCCTGATGAAACTGGACTATAAGAGGCGAAAAATACAGTTTATTGCTCAAATGGAACTCGACAACTGCACATGTAACATACTACAAAATACACTGGTTTTACCTTTAAAAATAGCGAATAAACGCAGAAGACCGGGTATATTATGGATAACAAATATAAAGCTGCAAGAAAAAATTGTTTAAATGTTCCTGGAAATTTTTAAGATGTGGCAAATTATTATGACTAATTACTTAAAGGGTTATTTGAAAGACGGCGAACCAGCGCTAATGGACATGTTACTAGACTGTACATTTTATCATTTTTCAAAGCGGTACACAGTTCACCTTTGCACATGTTCTTTTAAACTAACATTGTGCAACAGTGACGTTTAGGGGACACCGGTGCCCCCCTATCCCTCCTAAGTAATGACGTGCTGTTGGACATAACTACTGGAGCACTTATCCGAGAGGCGCGTACAGAACATACGTCCATTAAAACTGAGGCTCAGCACTTCATGCTTGTTCACATTCAGATGCACAGCGTCAGTCTCACGGCTTCTAATGACAATTAGCTGTCTCCGTTGTTATAGAAACTACTCCTGCAGAGCTACACCCGTAGCTGGTAAAAATAGACCCGTTGTGCTCTGACCACAGAAACAGAAGCGCCAAAAAGACAGACCAAACCAGCCAACATTTTGTAGAGGATATTAAAGGAGGTTCAAAAAACAGACCGATAAATCCCCGCAGTACAGCGTATCCTCAAAGGCAGCTGGGCTGTGGGCAGGCAGTTCTGCCTTCTGAGGGCCAGACGCGTCTGCAGGAGCCGCCGATTCACAGATTAATTAAATTAAATTAAATCCACAGTTTAAACGGATGCTAAACTGGATGTTTCATGTGTTTATAATGTAGTAATTAACTCACCTTCCCAGGCATCAGTTCCATATTACCGGCGGAAACCAGATGACTTTAAATTTGGTTCAAAACACGATTAACTTATTACACTGTATAAGAGGGCAAAAATCCTGGCGGTCCGTGACACAAGTGTGTATAATATATGGTTTATGTGTGATTGGTAATGTTAATGGAAGAAATCATGCCAGACTGATGGACAGCAGGTTCTTGCCAGAAAAAATGTTGACAGTGCAGGTCCTGCAAGCACTTCCTCACACGGAGAGCGTAGGTGTGTTGGTTTTAATCCCAGACTGCGTCTGGTGAAGCAGAACGGCAACAAAGGGAAGGACTCAGTAGCAGAAAACCTGTGACAGAAAGAACAAGAGCAGCACCTAATACTGCATGTTAATAGATACCTGTATGGTTAGGGATGTTATTGTAGATATTATTGTTACAGAATGATGGGCTGAACTAGTTTAGTGCCCAGGCTCTGGGCCACCAGGACCCTGAACTGGACAGCAGCTTCTGATAGCAGAAAAAACACATATACAAAAAACTACTTTGGTTAGATTTAACTTTAATTTTTCATCAATAATATTCTATTTGTAGTGCGACTGACTGGAATGTTATTGTACCCTCACTATGGGCTTCTTGAAGGTCACTTGCAAGGTTGCCTGAAGGTTATTTGTTCTCACTGCTGCTATTTTTCAGGCCGATCTTAACTTTCAGACCGATGACAAACAGCAGGGCTCCCAACCCAGGCTTCAGCTGATCCAAAAAACTTCACAGTTCACAGCCAAACTGTTTAAAATGCCTTTGGGTGCATGAAATTCCTACTTACTGCCTCTATTTTCAGATCATTTCCTGCTGTGGTTGGACCCATTAGAGACACACGCAGGAGAGGAAAACACCCTTCAGTGTGTGTTTTGCAGATGTTGTTAATCCATCGCCTGCCTCCATGACAAGGCCATGCTTATTGTGTGAATGAAAAATGCCTGAGCACTAGGAGGTACAGAGGTGCACAGTGTGCAGTGTTACGAGGGGGAGGCAGATCCAGAGGGAAAAGGTGCAATTAAGGTACGGTGCCAAACCGAAAAGGAAAAAATGCCGTTGTCATGGTGATATCGATGTACCAAGGAGACCAGTACTGTGAGACAGCAAATCAAGACTGACAGGAAACTAAAGACTGCATTTGTCCCGTTTGCCTGCATTATCCCATCCATACAAATGTATGTTTTACAGTTTCTCAGTAGAGTTTTTCCAAGTGCAGCTGGTGCCATTATAATATTTTTGTAATATCTAGCTGCTGCTTTTCGCTGTAGCAACTCACAATGTTAAACAGGTAAGCCGTTTATACAGCAGGGTACTTTTTACTACAGCAGTTCAGAGTAAGTACCATGCTCTAGGGTGCAACAACAGGAGCAGGACTTGAACCTGGGTCCTCTGATCCCAAAAGTGGAGGGGGGGGGGGGATCACTAAACTGTACACCACCTGCTATTCTGGCAACATGTGGCCACCACTGAAGATGCTGCTGGAATCTACATGTGGACAAGTGTGTGTCTCTTGGTGAAGGAAGTGGTGCTGCAAAGTGACATGACTAGAAGCACCTGGAAGACCTCCTTCTGTTGTGTTCCTCATAACTGCATAGGACAGCCATGCGAGTGGCTGTGTTCATCATCCTGTTAAATGTATAATATAAAATGGGAATAAACAGCTATCATTACAGCTCTAATGGTGCAAAAGTAACCTGCATAAACATGATCTCTGGAACTCAGGACACACGATGAGGTCAGCATTTATTTTTTGCTGACATCTTCAACAGACATGTTCTGCAATGAAGACCTCCAACTCACATGAAACAGTTCCTGGTGAAAAAGACATTTTGTGGAGGACTATCAACAAAGGTTACCTTTAATAACCTGACAAAAAAAATGAGAGGGGATCTGATGATGGTTTCAGGCAAAACCGACCACTCGACTCCAGAACTTGCTGAACACTACAGCCGCTCAAAATCCAGACTGTATAACCCACTGAACCAGAGCTTCGCAAGAGCCTTAAAGTAAATCACCCAGCGTTCATCTGCACATTAAATACTACAGCGACCTTTTCTGATCCCCGCATTCCAGCAGATTCTCTGTTTCTCACAGGTTGGTCTTTATCATCATCACAAACACAGTCTGCAGTTCAGCATCAATCCCCACCTCCGTGACACAAGATCACATCTCTGTTGCAGGAAAACATTCTCCTGGACAAATTCTGATACGGAAAGAAGGAACTAAAGAAGAGAGGAGATTGTAAGAGTTGGGTTTATACTGTCATGTTTTTATGCCACACTTAGTTATTAACAAGATTAGACAGCAGCAGCTCTGTCATCCGTCCAAAGTGGTGATATTCATTCATAACCATTTAGCTAGTTGCAAACATGACAGCTGCTTTCCAATAATACTTCCAATCCTTAATGCTTCACTTTGTTGTGACGTTTTGATTCTCCTTCATATGGGGATATTTTTATAATATTTGTCTCAACTGTCTGATTTTTCCCCGCTGTTTGGCAGCCAGTTGCGGGCTATAGCTGGACGGTCCTGTGTTTCCCGTCTGGAGCTCGCAGACAGACCAGATGCCGGACAGTTACAGACACAACAACATATGCTTTTATTTTTGCCAAGACATTGGCAATCAGAATTCTGCAGAAATATTTGTGCGCTGTTCAAACAGTTTAATGATAAATACAAAACAGAAACAACAAAGACAGGCAACAAATTGACCAAGAAAAAGAGAAAATGCAGGAGTTCTGCTCTGATCCGCAACTTTTTCTGGTACAGAACTCAGACGTCTCTCCTCCCTCCTCTCTCACCGTGGGGAACCAGACAGTTTCAAATGGATCATTAGTCTGATTGTTACCCAGTGTTTTCAGCGGGTGGGTTCCAGCCTCTCTGCTGCCACAGACAACACGTCACACCCTGCCCTTAACTTTTTTTGACTTCTTCAGTTGTTCCAGGATTCATTCATCACGAACTGCTTGGCCGGCGGAAGGTCACGATGGTGCAGCGCCCATCCCAGCAGAAAAATCACACCCTCATTCACACTCCTACTAACCCTACAGGGAACCAATTAACCTGAAGGACACGTGTTTGGACTGTGGGAGGAAACTCCCACAAATATGGGGGGAACATGCAACCTCCACACATACCGAGCTGGGTTCAAACCCGTGTCTCAATTCTCAGCCCTGGAGGCACCAGAACCATCCGCTGTTCCATTGTGCTGTTCTTGTACCACAATTAAAAAGATTTTTCTTCTGTTCTTCTGAAAAGGAAGGCAAAGCCACAGGGCTTGCACACTGTTTCATGCAGTTCAGTAGGTCCATTTGTCCAGGTTATAAACCAGTATTATTCCTACGTCCCCAGGTGGTGTCCCTATAGCAAGATGGCATCAGAAAGTCCCCACTGCATTCAAACAGGTCACTTTATTAGATTAACCTTTTAATTAAACAGCTATATATTCCAAATTAATAAGACTTTAAATACTAAAATACTAAAAATTACTATAGTACCAAAAATGATTAGTGTGAGTTAAGCGATTGAACCACAACGATGAATCTGAAGGTTTAGTTGAACACGAACTTTCTTCTGAAACTTAACGTGTCCCCAGAATTCATTATTCAGGTGTCATTATTGAAAAAATACATAACCGTTCTTTCATTATTCAGGATGGCTGGGGATGGGCTGGCAGAGCAACATTACTATTGCTACAGAGCATTTTCTGAGTAATGAGCAACACCTAAATAATTTAGCCTGGGAAATAAAAAAAAACTTTTATTTTCAATGATTTAAAACATTGTTAGAATGAAGAGGACTTTTTTATTAGTCACCTATATCTGAAAATCAATATATATCCCCATCTCTGAATAATGAAGTTAAGAAGATGTGGTATAAAATAAAGATTAATATGTCAGTGTATTCACATACATCAGTAGTATGTAAATGTCTTGCTGTGGACGGCCATTCTGCACAGGGTGGAACCTGCATGATGCCCTCTGTTACCTGCCTGCTGTCCTCTGTTACCCGCCTAATGTCCTCGGCTTCCCCAGGACTGGCTCCTGAGTACTGTCCCCCCTGCACTGGACAAGAACTTATTGAAAATGTACAGATGAACAATTAGCATTTAAATATTCTACTACACACAATGTGAAGGAACTTTGACTGAGTTTATACAGTGATCTAAACTGGCCAAGGTGAAGTTAGAGGAGCCCATTGCTGGTAACCACCATATACCTATTAGGAAACCACATTTCAAGCTACAAATGCTGAGGGAGACTCGAGGTGACGTCGAAGCCAGGCACATATGAGCAACACAACCTGAATAACAGACTCCCTGCAGCAAAATCCCCCGATTCCTCACACGAGCCATTCTGCCCCTCAGCAAAACGGCGAAAACAGCTGATGCTTCCGAGCATCGGCCCCCCCTTCTGGAAACACTGACCAGCTGCCTCCAACTGGCCTCTGGTCCACAGGTCTGCAGCCCCGGGGAGGGAGTCCCTCTGCTTTGGCTGTGCATTCGGCCATCAGCCATTGTGGGTTGTGTAACAGATGACTCACTTACATCTGATGGAGGGAATAAGTTCCTGCTTCACATCTCTAGCCATCTGTGGGGGTTAACACCACAGTTACGTAACACTAGGACCTGACAGTAACAAAACTATTAAAGCCTTTAACTGCTGTAATCTGCTTACATCCTCAGTAAAGAAACTAGATACAAAAGTGATTTAGATCAAACTGAAATCAATAAATAATGTTCTCGAGATCGGACAGCTGGTGTCAACACTGGAAGGGCCGGACTGTGTTTGAGGGGGACATTTTCTCACAGAACGCAGCACCTATTTCTCCTCGTGCTTCGTGGTGTTGAAATCCAAACCCCTCAGTTAATATTCACAGGCAGGTTCAGGTAGGTTTCAGTGTCCATGTTTCCATGGAAATGGAAATGGATCAGAGTTCTACAGGATGGGGTGGAGCCAGGCAACCGAATACTGACGCGGTTAAGGTTCCCGAGTCAGTGGAAGAAAGCTGCTGAAGTCGTGCAACAGAAAGCCACCGTGACCCAAACAGAAACAAATTTGTGTGACTCAGAGGCCCGATGTTTCTAGAACTGACCAAACTGGATGAAAACACTTCTCATACATGAGTTTGGAATTCAACCTTCGCCGGAACTCATTGGGAAATGTTGCCAGGGTTACCCTGACTGGCAAGGCAAATGAATGCAGAATTCTATGTAATAATAAGATAATAAGATGCGAACCCCTAGAATTTCTGGTGAATACTTTGGAAGGGGCCAACAATTTCATAGATTGCCTGTATCCTGAACCATTACAGAAAACTCAAGCACAGCCTCAAATATGCTGTGTCTTTCTCAGTGGGAAGGAATTATCAGAAATTGCACCTATAAATCTTTATTACAGTACTGACCAGATCTGAAGAGGTCCACAGAACACACTTTGAATGGGAAATAATATTGAAAGTGGAATTCTTTCACTATGAAGAGCAATTGCAGAAACGCTGTAACAGTTAATAGGAGGGAAAGGGAATCCTCGCAATAAGCCTTCAGAACCAAGGGCATGTGGTGTTAAGCATAGAGCAGAATAAAGTTAAAGAAAACATACAAGGGAGAAAAAAAAAATCTTTTCAGGAAAATCTCATAAACAAAACCAGAGAGGAGTGACACGGTTTTACTTCAAAGGAATGTTTCATGCCATTCTTTGATGGAGATTGTGTTTAACTTGCCTAATGCTGGTTATAATGTAGTCAAAGATTTCCTTATATATATATTAGGATGTTCACATGGATATTCTGATTAGGACTGCCGATACTGCCAAAGTCAGATCCCAATGGAGGACACAGCAGCCAAGTGCAGTCGTGCTGTCGGTGACTGGAACACGTGCGTAGAAACGATAAGGCGAATATCAGCAGAAAAGGAGAGGATGAATCTTTAGGATTTCATTAGAAACTGGGCTGCTGTTCATTTACACAGAATTTAGCAACGGGCTGGTAATTAATTTACATTTTTGGGCGACGCGGCTCGTGCTGCGGCTGTGTCATTTACCCTGTCCTGTTCCCAAAGAGCCGGATTAGCGCCTGTGAGTTGGCACGGCAACACACCATAAATGGACACATTTCTTCATGCGGGACCTTCTCTGTTGTACCAAAATGTCATGTGAACTAGTGTTTATGATGGGAGGCAAATTGGCCATCGTGCATTTATAATCCCAACATGTTACGATGGCTGGATACAACACAGAATCAACCCCAGTGCCAACCAATGGCATGTTGACATTTTTATTTATTTACTCTCAAAACAATGGATGTTTGCTGCACATATAAATATCTTCTTTTAAATGTGCATTTGTCAGCCAGACTTAATTCAGTTTTTTTGATTTCAAACCATATTAACTGCCTTGGGAGCAAAGTCAGCTCAGTTCCCTGAAAAATGTAAATATGAACGCCAATATGTAGAAACACAAAGTTTGCATAAAGCATTGCTTTAATTCTGCTAAAAAACTGGTGATCAGACGCACGTGTTAACACCTGGCAGTTTGTTGTGCGTGACCTTTGAAGCTGAACGGAATTCCAGCAGAAAAATGTCGTTTGACTAGAACAAAATGAAATGGTTGCGTACCAAAGCACTGGAATTAAGTTGATAGCAACTATGTCCTGAAAAATATTGGCAAACAAAATGGAAAACTGTTAGCTGACTGTCGGCACAGCAGGATGACCAGGTAATGCCCCCCCGCCCCCCCGCGACACAGAGGGAGACGCTGGTTACCGAAAACAGTTTATCACAATGAAATCTGCGCGAAGGGGGGAAAATAGGACTCTACGATGTGTAAAAAATGGTAGCACTTGAGATATACAAGTGTTATATACATTTGAAAAGCCAATGTGAGATCCAGTCTGATGTAAGCTCTTCTTCCAGCGTATGACAGGAAAGGCATCTGCGTCGCACCACCATGTTCTCAGCGGCTCAATGGCACAGGCTCAGATCCCTGTGTATGTGTAACCAGGTCTAGTTAAGAGGCAGGATGGTAGTGAAAAAAAATTAGTTAAGAGAAACAGGCTGAGGGTGATCGGCCCTTCACACGCGGCCGTTTATACTCTGGGCCCAGTTGTCTGTGGGGGACACAGTCCTGCGGTTCCAGCCAGGAATTTATTTATGGGAGTAGTTAATAACCCTGGAGATGCAGCAGGTAAATCACCTTCGGAGAGCCTAATTTGTTAGGGGGGCAGTGAATATAGTTATTCCATTTTGGCCAATAAATTCTAGCCACCTCTCACCAGTCCAACCCACATGTCCACATTTGTGAAATAGGAGCGTGAAGCAATTTCCTATGTAAGAATTGGCCATCCTCGACAATGCACCCGGAGCCCAAAGACCAATAGAGCAATTTGGGAAGTGGTGGGAAAATTCACTGCTTGTGCTGAGTGGAATTCTGAGTCGCAGCAGAATTGTGCCCTCTGCGTTATGACTTTGTGGGTCTTTAACAGTTCATTTAGGAGGTGTTCTTGCCTGAGGGCTGCCAGTGTGGGAAACTGCTGACCCCATGTAAAGCACACATTACCACGGCACCCTTTCTCCTGCAGTTCACACCGAAACACTGCAATTACTGCGTAAAATCCTTTTTCTTATTGCCGTCAGGTCACAGCTGGTCTAAAGAGAACCTGCTTAAACAAAATAAGTTTTGATTTTGCAGTCGAGTCCGACCTGGACTGGGATCTGAGCACCCAGCATCGCTGTGAGAAGGCGACTGGATGGGAGAGACGTCAGCTCGGGGAATTTTTAGCCCGTCTCCGCTGTGAGCAGTGCGGGGGTGTAACAGCTGCGCTCATCTCAGCACACTATGGGCACTGCTTCTCTGCATGGGGTCTCATCTCCATAATGAATGGCTGTAAAAACCGCAACCGGGCCAGGGGGCTGTCTGCTCCGTTGCGTTTCAAAAAGATCCTTTGTGTCCTTTTGTCTGTCCGTCATTTGTGGGGTTTTGCAGAAAGCCCTTGTAAGGGATCGTCATTTCAAAGTGGAAAAAAAAGAACGTTCCTTTTCATCCGTTTTGTATGGAAAACCACAGATGAAGAAATACTGGTTACCGACGTGGAGGATGGTGGGTCTGAGCTCAGGGCTGGGCTCTACAACACTTTATCCGAGGTGTTAATATGAATTCCTCCTGGTGCATAAACAGGAAAACTGGAAGTTGACTTGAGTAACGGTGTAAGGAAAGCAGCAAAACAGCAGAAATAAAAATAATGAAAACCAATCTTGTGTTTGTGTGCTGGAATTCCTGCAAAAAAAAGGCTGCAGTGCAGCTGCAGGTTAACCCCAGAGAATGGAAAAGCTATCAGAGTGGACAGCACTTCACTGTGCTCCCGTCTGCACCTCTGCAAGCAGCTCCTCCGATTCTTTTACACGTCCTGGTGTTTGTTCTTCAGCAGCTACCACTGCAAATGTCACATTAGAGGCTTTAATATGTGTGTGTGTGTGTGTGTGTGTGTGTGTGTGTGTGTGTGTGTGCAAAAATACAAACCAGAGTAGAATAAAATACTACAGTGGACCTTTAAATGCTTGCAAATTTTAAAATGCAGTGCAGTTCCTGAATACAAGGTGTCCACTTGTGTTTTATACTTTCTCCTGTCACGGTAGTGCTGGGTTTAACACGAGCTGCTCCTTGGAAAGCAGAGAAGGACCTCGTACTGCACCAAAACCTGCGTTCTCACCTTTCCTTACTGTCACACTGCCACCTGCCGGCAGTTGGGGTGCAGTGCACCAGCATCAAGCTGCTTGCAGGCCGGTCCAGCTCAGCGCTGCCGCTGCTGTCACTCATCCCGTGAAGAGTAAGAGTTGATCTGGTACAGTGTTAGTGCAGTTATCATCCCATATTCGCATCTCAAAGTTTTTGGTAACTACATGACGCCATCTGTTGGCAGTGATTTATTTTCTTTCTTTTTTTTTTTTTTTACACAGGGATTCATTCCATGCATGTGTTATTTCACACTTCTCTCGGTAACTCTTCGCCGAACACCCTGTTTCAGATTAAACACTTCGGAAAAGGTTACAATCCCATGTGAGGCCGATGCTGTCCTTTACCATCTGTTATTTTCTTCTTCCTGCAAAGAATTAGATGGTTGAGCATAAAAACAATGCCCCACCTGCTGTAGCACTTTAAACAGAAGTTAGATTTCTTGGGGCTTGGGGGGAAGGGTGGGGGGGTACTGGTGGAGTTGTCAAAGTTTCCAGAAAATGAACAGTGGCATATAAACAAACCGGTAAAAACCAAGTGACAAGTGATGCAGCCCCTTCCCCCACGTCCCCAATGTAACTAGCTGCTCTGATCTCAGGGGGTCTATAAAGTCAGATGCTTCTTTGGTCTTGAAAGAACACCCGTGTACACAGCCAGCACCATGCCGGTGAACACCACTTACCACACAGCTTGTCTGAATAGTCTTTTACACCCAGAGAAATTATTGCAGAACCTCGGCAGAGCAGAACACAGTCCAGGCCTTTGGCACGCCTGCCTGCATGTCAGCACGCCCTGCCCTCTTTGAGCACAAGCCAGGGGATCAAGCATCACCAGCGCTCTCCGTTTCCTAATTAAACCCAGATTTGTGCAAACATGACTAAGGACTTTATTAAACCAAGTCAAATTCTCCCTGTAATATCCACAAATAAAGTGATTTCTTTTATATATATATTTTTATATATATATAACAAATCTTCACATTGTATAATTTCATAGTGTGACAAAATTCTTGTGGGATTTCCAGCTATTATTATTATTATTATTATTATTATTATTACTACTACTTTTCGTCCTTTGTCAGTCTCCATGCACTCATAGGAAATTGATTTAAAAATGTAACGTCTGAGAAGACTGGACAATCTAGTCATCTTTGTCCGGCTTCAGCAAAGATTCTTCTCTCACATACAAATCCCTCTTGTTATTGATAAATATATCTCAATAGAAAATCTAACTGGTACCCGAAGCATCACACTCAGAAAAACCATAATAAAATAAATAAAGCAACATTATCTTGTCAAGTGAACCAGATTTCTCTTCTATTTGTTTTCTGCCTTTTTTTAAAATTTTTGTTTTTTTATGTAATAATAATTATAATAATTATTTATTATAATTTCAATATTATTTTTTCTTTCAATTTAAATAAATTATTTTGGCAATCTTCATGTGGAGTGATTTTTTTTTTTAAATTAATGAATACTCAAGTAGAAAATAAAACAAAGAAGGGAGGTGAGTAAAGCAAGAAAGAAATGAGGAAAGAAGAATAGAAGGAAGTAGAAAGAAAGTAGTTAACCATCCATTTGGAGCTGGAAATATGTACAAGTTTTTTGCAAGTGTCCGCATTTGTGTGTGTTTCTGTCACAGAGCTCCTGTGTCTGTAGTTCCCGTCTGCGCTCTGTGTTATACCAGCGTGTAGGACTTTGCGTAAGGGTTGCTGCTCTGTTTCAGGTGTCCTCTCGAGTCCAGCAGAGACTCCTGGGAGCTGCTCATTTTGGCGGCCTGGGCCAGGTCCCCTGCCTCCCGCTGCGGCAGCGTGGACGCAGTCCCAGGCTGCCACTGCTGCACCTCTCGGCTGGCGGGCGCCTCCACCGGCGTCGGCTCCAGCAGGGCGGGTCGCTTGAGTGTGCGGCTCTTCTGCGGTTCCAGGCAGGCCTGACCCAGAGCTGCTTCTCGGCTGGACGTGGGCAGGCCTCGGTTTAGGAGGAAGTCCATCCGGAGATACGGGGGTAGGTGTACGAGCTCGCCTCCTGAGAGAAACGGGAACAGACCGGTAAGGATGTTGCTCTTAAGGACCAGGAAGCAAACCGATAAACTCCCTAAACATATCGCAATTCAAACGTAACACGGCCCTTCTGACGCTTTCAGAAATGGTCCTGCCGCCGTCCCTCCACTCTGCATCTGTCTGACAGTGGACCTTGTTTGCAGAGCACACGGAGCCATAATGTTCTTATTCGCACCAAATATATACAACATCAGCAGAAGTTCTGAGCAACATTTTGGTTTCAGGGTATGAAGAGCTCATTTATCAACCTAATCACAAACTCCAGATTTCATGCAGCATTGTACATAGTGAGAGACGCCCAGACTGTCCATTAATCTTTCAGACTGCAAGTGGCCCAGCGAACGGTAACTGCTGGCACACGCAGCGAGAACGTCCAGGTCCGACCATCGTTTACTGTGAAAAAGGCGTTGACCCTCTTTAGATGTTATCCTTCATGTGACCTTGCCTTCTGAATTATTGAATTCAGATACACCTTTAATAATTTACCCTGTCTGTAATAGGGTTTATTAAAGCAGTCAAGGTGATGAATGGTGGGCAGCTTTAACTGAATTAAATATAGATTCAGGCTTTTCTGCAGAGGTTCCCGCAAAATCCACTGGGCCGTATGCTCGAACCGGGACACCTATCAAATAAAGACATGAAGACTGCCACACTCCCTCCTCTTTTGGTCCCACATCGGCCGAGGACGGCGGCTACACAGCGTACAGTACAGCACAGTGAAGATAGCAGGTAGGTATCATAAAGGTGTGTATCTCAGACACACTGTATTTTATGCACTAGTGTCGTATGTATTTTAACAGTATCACTACCCACCTGCTACAAGTTCCAGTGGCCAAGGCGGCTGTCGGGTGATTTTAAACCAAACTCGGGATAATCGGTTATAGTATATAGTCAGAGGAAATCGACTGGAGATCAACTGCCGGTACAAAGAGACAACGCTTTTTAACTAAAAGCAAATTATCCATGATTTGGTTTTATTCTGGCTATCAGACATCCTCTCCTGTTAACTGCATGCAAATTAAAACACTGATAAATGAAACAGGAGTAACAACAGACACCTGTCTTTACCTAATAATGTGAATATAGTAAAGCTGTCTTCAATTGCAATAAATGAGAAGGACTAAGATACACAGAATTATTTATTTCAAAATTTTCAACGTGAGATTTATTCCTCAAAAAGTTACGTTAATTGTTTTACTGGGTTTAACAAGTTTAGCATTATAAGCTTATTCCAAGATGCCTGATTCCTCAGCTTACTGTTAAAGTAATTTTCACCATTAATGTGAAAATCGAGATCATTCCTTTATTGGCGCCGCTACAAGTTTGCTATCACATGCGAGAGTCTGCAGAAAATGTTGCTTGTCTTTAGCAGGATGCATTTAATAAACCTGGCACCTCGCCGCACTGTATGTAAACAATGTCACTTCACACCCGTCGCAGGTGGGAACAGCTAAAGTGGCTGCTGGCCAACTGTTAACCTGATCTGGAGGGTCAGTTATATGATAAACTGAATCAGAGCAAACTGGTTGGAGATCAGTTAGAGGTATAAACGTACAGCCTGATGTTTATCAGTGAAAGCAAATTGCTGGCATTTTGATTTATATTTAAGATCATTGCATGTTACCTGCATGCGAGTTAAAGCACAGGTAAACAGGTAAACACTAGCTACATTTAAACACTAACAGCCCAAACAATGAACAAAGTAACAGCATAAATTAAAGAGGTTAAAGTTGGTTATACTGTTAAATTCATGTTTTATAAGTGAATAAATACTAAGTGCATAATGATTTTCTCTCAGATTAGCATACATACAAGATACCACCTGGACCTCTGCAGCAGCTCCTCTGCTAAGCAATCCAGGGGGCAGAGAAAAAGCATTTTCATCTGATTGTTTATACTAAGTATATAAAAGGATGGGAATTGGGATCGATGAGGCCACATTTCCTACTTTTGCCGAGGGCCCTCAAACTATTTAATCTGCTCTTGCACACACAAAAACACAGACAGACAGACAGACAGACAGACACACACACACAAAAACACAGACAGACACACACACACACACACACACACACACACACACACACACACACAGACACACACAAAAACACCTTTTAAACATAAGTCTGATTTCATCTCACTGTCTGGTTTGTGTGACTTCAGTGAAGACCAGAACAAAATCTGCCGAGCAGTTATGGCAGACAGTGGTGAGTCAAAACTTACCAAAATACTTGTTTTATAATCACTGCAAATTTTGTTGTAGTGTCACATGAACAATATAAAAATGATTTGTATTTCAGGTGAAAAAGAGTGGCATGATCTCAGCTAAATGAAATCTTTAGACCATAAATTCCAAAAAAATACTAGAATTTACAATATTGACTAGGAATGAAAGGAATAAACAACATTAGTTTGTAATCTGTTTCATAACTGCTTTATAAGCAGTTCTAATTGGCAGCTTAATTGGACACAAACACGAAAAAATAGAAAACTGTATCTAACATAGCTGACCATGGCTGATGGTCAGTGAGCCCAAGGTGACAGGTGAGGTCATACCCTGGGGTCAACAGGGGGACCATATAGCAGACAGAATTATCATTTGGGTCCCCCTGCACCTCAGATAGCCCTCACAACAGCACACGTGCTGCTGTTCCTGCGTGACAGAATTGTAGACCATGTTCCATTGTGGAACCACGCTGTAGATAATGGCCATGGCTTGAGTATCATCGACTCTAAACCACCATTGTCCACATACACACAGTGCTGGAGATACACTGAGTAGCTCCGCTGAGGCAACAAGTACTGTAGTGCAGGTACAGACAATGGCCCCACATGTGGGAATCTACACCCTCAGCTTTTCCTTGGCCAGTCTGTCAACACCAGCAGACCACTCTCTGTCGGCAGTTGGCTGTGGTGCATATCATCAATTCACAACGAGGGCTGAAACCTGAGTCTGCCATCTCACTTTCCTTGCCCACTTGACCCTGGGGCAGGGCCCAATGTGACAGTGACCAGTGTGGTGGGGCACGGTCTCCTATTCTGCTGTGGTCAGCTGAGCAATTGATAATGTGTTGCAGGTGAAGGATTGAGAGAACCAACTGAAGTGCTGAGAAAGAGAAAGAAAAAGTCCAGTTTGCTTTTCAAGCCCGTTGCTCATCGCAGGCACTACAGTAACAGGTAAAAAACTGTAGAAAATTAGTAACAATTATGACCTTTTCTAAAGCAACCCTTAAAATACTAAAAGAAAATACAATTAACAAGCAAATCCTAAGCAGCTATGCCTCAGCCTTTCAAGAAAAAGAATTTCGTGTTATGTTGTGTCTGAATCATAAACTTATCATTAGTGGGAATCAAGAGGGTTTTGGTTGTTAGTCTGGTGAAGACCATCAAAAGTGGGTACAGCTGAAGTAGGAAGAGCACAGTATCTCACCAGGTCTGTGTGCCTTGGGAACTGCCATGTTCATGACCCGCCCCCCATCCTGAGGTTTTGGCGGGGATGCGGTGAACCTGCAGATGCCTGACTCAGATGGTGTGCTGGAGGTCAGGCTGTCGGTGTACTCGTTGGTCCCAGCGGTCAGTTGTTCTGAGGACGTGTCGGAGATGAAGCACTCTGTGATGGTGAACTTTGCATGCCGTAGCTGCTCCTCCATCTTGGCGTGCTCATAGGCGCGGGCCAGTTCCTCATAGGTGGAGGAGGCACTCTCTGTGGACACCATACTGCTTCGTGCACGGTCTACAGAAAAGACACAGATGAAGGTAACAATCCACATCCACCTAGCCTATGTATACCTCATTCATTCTAGCGAAGGGCTTTGATATTTTAGATGATTTATATAAACAACCCATATATTTAATTTGTTACAGAGACACTTGAAGACCAGAAAGTTCAAAGTGAGCTTCTACAGAAATGTTGTTTGTTTCATTCTAAGAGCAAGAATAGGGCAGGAGGAGCTAGCTTAGCAGTTAAATAGGCTGGACCTGTTAGATAGCTGCTGTATCTTTGAACAAGATACTCCAGCTCATTTGCTTCAGCATAAAAATATTTGTAAAACAGAGGAATGAATAGAAGACAAGGGCTGTGTAGCGGTGGTGGGGTCACCTGTATCCTGAGAGGGGCTCACGCTGTAGCTATCGCTCTCCTTGTCCACGGAACCAGCTGCCCGTGGTGTAGGCAGCCTCCAGTCTGTGGTAAGTGTGTGGGAAGAAATGGGCGGGTGCGGCCTGTTGAGTGTCCACTGGCTGGCATAGCGGCTGCGGGCAGCAGGGCCGGCTTTGGCTGTTCGGCGGGCCGTGGGGTCTGCAGGAGCAGTAAAGACATGTACTATACACACCTGTGTGCTGAAGACCAGCTGAGGGGAGGAAGAAGAGGCTCGTTGTTTGTTCATCTTCTCTGCTTAAATACACAATAATCCCATTCATAGAGTTTTCCAGATTATAAACTACACTGTAAGACTGCAGAATTCTCTCTGCAGGAAAGTATCATACATTTTTAAAGTAAACAATGATGATTGAGGAATAAACAAAATTTACTTTGAAAGTTGACAGATTAACTCAGTCTCAACCACTAGAAAACCACTGGTAACCACTATCTGTAACCACTTATCCAAATGAGGTTTGCAGGAGGGTGTCCTGGAAGCACTGCCGACAAGGCCAAGTAAGGGACATCCTGGACAGGACACCAGTTGATCGCAGAACAGCCACACACACACACACACACACACACACACACACACACACACTCGCTCCCACTGTCACACACTACAGGCATTTCAGAGTGACCAGTTAACCCGAAATACATGTCTTTGGAGTGTGGGAGGCAACCCATGGAGACACGGGGAAAACATGCAAACTTCACACAGAGTGAGCCAGATTCAAACTGAAGCTCAAACAGCCCGGGTCATGTGAGGTGGCAGTTGTGTGTTGTGTCACTGTGCTACACTTAACCAGTGACAACCTGGTTAACAGGTTAACAACCTGTGACTATACTCTGCCCATCACCACCTCTTTGGCTTGTTTGTTTTTTACATACAAACTAAAATAAATCAGCACTCTGGCATAAATATTTTAAAAAATGCACGACAAACAAATACAAAAAAGCTGATATGCAGTTAATATGTCAGCACTCTGTCACTTTGTGAGAAGAGCACTCTACAAAAATACATTGAATTGAATTGAAATAATTAAAAGTGCAAACAGGAGCCTGTGATGCACAATCTTTCTATAAGATAACTAAGGTACATTCCCTTGTTTCCATGATCGTTGTTTTATTCCCATGTTCACCCGATCAACACTGACATGCTCAGGAGAAGCAGGATGGGTCCTGACAATTTCAATGAGTAAAGCCTGTTCTGATATGAAGTGAGAATAATGGCACTGACGACAGAGTTGAGAGGTTTTGTGGCAACTGTAATTCCACCCCATGACTGACCCGGGGAATATTGCCTTACCCAGATCCTGATTTCGCTGACTCAGATGATGTGTTTGATACAGCTAAGTGCTGGCAATCAGGTAACAGGAGAGGTTTTTATAAAAGGGCATTTAATTGTTAGCGGAGGCCGCTTTGATACGACACACAGCTTCACGGCCCAGGGGAGATTCACTGTGCTGAGACAATGGAGTCTGGACTCACATTTTTACACGAGTGAATCCCACCACACCCTGAGCTCATTCACGTGTTTAAGCATACGATACGGTTAACCTTGTTTCAGCTTTTCCATGAAGTTTGCATATTACATAGAAGCCCCTGAAAACCTACACCCGATGCATGACACCTGTCATTTAATAAAACACACACACACACACACACACACACAGATTGAAACATTAAAAAATGAATATGCTTCAGGCACAGAGATTTTAACCTCAGTTCAACAAAACAAAGTAACCCTATCAGTGAGCTGTGTGTTAAAAATTAGGTGCATGTCAACCCTAGCGCATGATGGTTATATCTACAGACTGCAACAATAGCTCCATCAAGGACCATCCAGGGTCATGGCCTTACTGGTTCCGGGCCGGGCATCAGACACATCCACCAGAGGCCCCGTGGCTTGGGAGAGGGACTGGTAGTGGACCGTGTGCGTGACGGTGGAGGACTTCTGCTTGGCAGTCTCCCCAAAGTCGGCGTCTGTTAGCAGGACCGTCGACCTGTCATCTGTTGGAGGGACACGGTGAGACAACACACAGAGTCAGCAGGCTAGCTACTGCAGGTTTTTCTGATGACGCTGTTATAATAGTTTACGTAGAAAATTGCATGCATTGCATATACATGCCAAATGCACATAAATTACATGCAGGAGTAGTGGGAGGGGGAATTCCTCCAATGTGTGTACTATCAGAATATCCTTTGGCCCCAGTACCTGACAATATGTTATACCCATTATAAGACAAATGAAAAATAATTTAATAATTCACCAAAGAAATGTAGAGCTCGGTTTTTAACAAGATGATCGCCAAAAATTTGGTCAAAGATCAAACAAGTATGATGACTTATTTTGAGGAACTGAACTAACTGCGAGTTCCAGACTGCTGGCAGTAGGGGAGCAAACAAACACCAGGTCTCTCTGCAGCGTGACTGTGGAGAGATGGGGCTGTGTTCTCACTGCGATGATCATAGGAAAGTTCAGCAAACTTTCAGGGTCACCTATTCGAGTTCACACAACAGACACCGGAGAAAAGGAAAGCCTCCCAGTCCTGGCAAATGAGGCCTTCAGGCTCGTGTGTCAACAAGTTTGTTTGGTTTTTTTGGCACATGTGAAGCACCTATGAACTCCAGAGGAAACACAGAGACTTGCTGGGTCCTTAACTGTGTCTTTTGAATGAATGTTACCCTTTTGTTTGACAGCTTTCTGTGTGCAACTTAAACTGCTAGGCTATTTTTATAATCAACATTGTGGAAGCTGAGTATCTACGGTTTTTTTGTCCTTGTTTTCACTGTTTTTGAACTTTTATCTAGGAATTGTTTCACTGGTAGAATAAAGAGCTTTTCTCCTACTGACTTCTCAAATAACAAACACATTGGGGACCAGAAGTCTGTCTATAACTCATTTTATTCCTAACTTAAGCACTACATTTAAATCACAATCAACAAAAGCATAATAACTATTAGTTAGTTATATAATAACTATTAGTTAGTTATTACTAATAACTGCTTATTATGCATAATATATAAAGTTTCTCATTTACTATTTCATAGAATCTTTTTATAATTTTTTTCATTCTGAAGCACAGGACAGAGGCTGTAAACATTGTGGGAGCGCATTAAACTAATCCAGTCCTGTTTGGGTGTGTTTTACTGACACCTATTACCTGGCAACATACCAACAGACAAAATAAAAAATAAAATAAAACTGGGATATGTTTGTAGCTTTGGAATTTGATAACATGTAAGAAAAACGTTTTGTAAAACAAGGAGGCAGTATATATTTTATTTTGTATGAGTTAACATTTCACAGTGCTTGAAAAAATGGCACCAGCAAATCACAGGCCAGCTTGACAACACAAGGAAAATATCTGTACCACAATGTGTAGACTGAGGGCAAGGAGAGGGACTCCTAACACAGTGCGGATGTGCGAATTACCGATTGTCTCCATGGTGTCCCGCTCCTCTATTAGAAGCTGGGCTCTGGGAATGTCTATGTGCATCCTGAGCGTCTGTTGCTGCTTGTTCATGGTGTCAGGAGTCCTGGTGTTCTTACTGGAACACAGTAGGTAAATTATAGCGAGTTACTAATACGTATATAGCACAACGGACATCAGGGAAGATAATGCACCAGACCTACCTCATGAGCATTTCTGCCAAACTTTTTGCATCTGTGAAATAAATATATAGACATTAATTACCTTCAGCATCCCTGATAGCAAGACAGTCAGTAATCTTGCAGTGGAAAGAATCAGACAGAAGAGCTGATATAATAGTGGGAAAAAAAACCATTTAAAAAACTTCTCATATTTGTACAGCCCCTTTTAGTTTTTTCCAGATTGAGTACATTTTTGTTACATTATATGTAATAAAACTGCAGTTATACAGGACATACACCAGTTGAAATAACCCTTCTCATGCAGGCTTCACAATAAAATTTCCTCTTTTAAAATAACCAACATATTACAAAATCATTTGTCGTGTAGTAATTTGAGGCTGTTTAGCATTTTTTTCAACATGATTAGCAGAGTCTTAAAATTTAGTATGTGTAGCTCTCCCAAACCAGAGCCCACCTCGTAGCCTCTTCAGCCTCTGTTCCCTCCTCCTTCTCCTTAGCACCATGAGCAGGACAAAGAGCAGGACAATGCCCACTAGTATGCAGGAGATGGTCACCATCATCTTCAAGCCTTCATTGCTAGACATGTTGTCCTTGCTTTCATCCACCATCTTCACCAGCGGAGGAATGGTGCCTGGGGGCAGCCACAAATGTCACCTTGTGGCTGCGCAGTCAGTGACAGCACAGCACAAAATGCACTACCAAAACGTAATGCAGGGCAGGAAACTAAGCACAGTTACCGTCTGCTGAGGAATTATACAATCACGCCACTAAATTTTCAGATAATATATAATTGATACCCCATCATATATCCTTACACATCTGGCAGGTTGGTTAATAAGTCTATCATTTACTTGGGAGATGCTTGGCTCCAGTAACAATAATTTGTTCCTTTTGTTCACACGCTAGTAATATAAGGTAGATAATGTGATGAATGTTTTACTTTTGTACTGAAAGAAAATGTGTGATTCGTCCTGCACTGACTTGGATGCCCTCAGCTGCTGACCCACGGTTCCATGCCTTCAGAAGAGAAAGTGTCTCAGGACTCTATTCTCTTTGGTTTAGCAAAAGGAAAACTGGGCTCCGAGTATCTGAGTTTTTAGAAAGAGGCTGCCGTTCACACCAGACTGTTTGGTAGATACCTTCATTGTATGAACCGGTGGCCTGAAAAGAACTCACCCTCCTTTGCATAAATAAACCTCCGAGTAACAGTGGACCACATATCATTTGATTAGCTTTGAAATTCAACGGAGGAGATCATGAGGAATCTTCTGTCCCTACCCCCCTCGTAGACTACAACAAACCTATTTGATTCATAGTGAGACAATCAACACCTCCTTGGGGGTGTTGTAAACCCACCTTAAAACGCACAGCCAAGCTAGTTGACATTAGCAAAAAACCGAGGGAATTTTTACATCCTCATTCATCAATTGACTTGAGGTCATTTGCGACTGCCTGGTAGTTCACACGAGGAATCTCATTTTTTTTGAGAAGGAGAAGCATTACTTACAGTGAAATGGGATTAAGTGCGTGTGTAAAGAGTCAGTTTATTTTATATTTGGCACACAGTCATAGTCCTGGGAGTGATTTATTTGAACTGCCTGGGATCTGTATTGCTACACTTAATATTTACATTGTTCGTGTTCTGGTGATACAAAAATAATTATTACCACAAGTTTAATATTCGTTACAAAAAGTGAACGCAGGATGTCGTCTGTCACGGTATGACTGCCGCAATAAGAACTCACTTCCGTCTGCATTGAGGGTGGCGAATTTGACCTTCTTCTCTGCGTATCCTGCACTGTTGCACACCTTCATCTGAAGCTCATACCAGGTTGCCTCCTGCAGGTCGTACAGGATGTAACTTTTGGTTAGGGAGGTGCGCTGGGCTGTGGTCCACACAGTGGAGTCCACAGGCCGGTACTCCAGTGTGAAAGAGGTGATGGGGCATCCGCCGTTGTTCCAGCCAATGAGGTTCAGCCTGACACGGGTGGAGTTGATGCTGGCAAAAAGCTCCTGTTCTTTGGGGAACTGGGGCTCTGGACAGAGAGTAAGGAAACGCAGGACACATTCACGCACAAAGAAGATCACCATCGAGGACAGTCGTATGCAGTCACATTACGAAGTGATGTGGAACTCAGCATGTCAGTCAGGATGTGCACATGAAGGAAACTGATGTGAAGAAAGTTGTAAGAAGTGTTTGAATGTAGAAATTAATCTAGCTGCCAAATCTGTACACAAATGGGACACTCAAGTTCAAGTTAGACCTTTACAGCATGAGTCTGTGATTG
The DNA here is from genome assembly GCA_900497675.1 of Arapaima gigas. Classification (NCBI taxonomy): domain Eukaryota; kingdom Metazoa; phylum Chordata; class Actinopteri; order Osteoglossiformes; family Osteoglossidae; genus Arapaima; species Arapaima gigas. The sequence continues at coordinate 355,380 of UFQX01000218.1, forward strand.
AATTCACTGAAACTGAAGTAGACTATTTTTCTCCCAAAACCTCATTCCTTGTCCACATTTAGCTGTATTCAATTTATGGCTCACCCTCGGCTGTGCACATTGTGTGTGCTTGTACAAGTCCAGCCAGAAGATAGAGGTGAGCTGACATGCAGTGTTTGATTTCATGGCCCTGCTAACTGCACAGTCTTCCCTCTATGTGAATAAACTGTTGGTGCGGAAGGGCTAAACAACAAAATGAAAAAGTGATGCATCCCTTACTGTCAGCAATCCAGAACTCGCAATGGCCCAATGGACTGACCGAGGCTCTGTGCTCAAGCTTCCAACAGGTGGGTCCCTTTTGATTTTTTTTCAATGGCATAGTCGGACACCGTACCTTTACCGTGTGTCTTGGCTTCGATGATCTCGCTGATGCGGCCTGGACCCACCCCATTCTGGGCTGTAAGTGTGAACTTGTACCAGGTGCCACACTTGAGGTTCTCTAGGCGGTAAGAGCGCTCGCTGGGGCTGATGGGAATGCTGCCCCACTGCTCACTGTTGTCCTCTGAGTACTGCAAGATGTACCCTGTTCAGAGAGAGGGCAAATTTTTTGTTTGAAAACCTCTGGGGAACAAGTCCCATCTGCACATCCCCTTAACAAACATTCTCCTCCTTAGCACAGTGTGCTGTAGAAGAGGATTACGGACTATTCAGAAAACATTTTGTTTTGCATGAGCCTCATTTGGAAACATTCATCCATGAAAACTACTGCAGACTTATTTCCCAACTCTGGTTATTGCTTGGCTGTGCAATTTGCCAGATAGAGGAGAGCCTGTAACCAGGATTCTCAGAGAGCCAGAAGTAATTAATAGAACATCTACTGTACGGCTAAATTCACTTTGATTGTATCCAGCGCTGAGTGATGTAAAACCATTCAATGAGCTTCAAAAATGCAATCTCACGACCACTAACTGCAAGACAACATAATAAAGAATATTATTAATTATAGATTTCATAATATCCTGTTGAATATGTCCCAGCAAGCTCTTTTGCGACAGCTTTATTACATTCCTTGATAAATGACGTTTAGATCCCGTTGCGACCGGGGCTGCTCATGACTAAGGGTTTTAATTCTCCCCTTCAAACCTTCTTAAACTGCGTGTTCCTTGTTAATCTTATTTAATCTTCACTCGCACCCTCTCGCAATATGCTACTGTGAAAGAGAAAGTGTTAAAGGGAGGAAAAGTGGCCCTGTAGAGAACAAACCCAGAGCTAGTTCCTTTTCCGGCCAGGTTCTACAGTGATTTTATTATTATTTGTTATTATCATTTTTGTTTAGCCAGTGCTTTTGCGGAAATTCACATACACATTGTACTTAGTTATCCAACTGGATAATTTACCAAACAATGAAAAGGTGACTGATTCACCTTGTTCAAGGGAACTGAAGTCTGGTTCCCTCGTTCAGTTTACAAATGTGTGTCGTGTGCTACGCCTCTTGCTGTCCTCCCACTATTAATCAGCAAAACTTACCTCTGATGGAGCTTCCACCATTGTCCCCAGGTATCCACGAGAGAGTGATTGATGTTGTGGTCGTCTTGGTTACTGTGAGACGTGGCTGGTCAGGAGGAACTGGAAGGAGACCAATAAATACTGATGCTCACCCAGGACTAGTAGACTGGCAAAACTTGCAGCTTCTTGAAAAATTTATTGGCATCTTGCCTTTGGAGGTCACTGACTGACTGCATCTGAGCTATCGCAAGTACACATGGGCTTTTACCAGGATACTGTGAAAGGCCTGCTTACCTTGAACCTGCAGGTTCAGCATGATTTCATCTGACCCCCAGCTGTTGCTGGCCACACAGCTGTAGTACCCAGAATCCTCAGCTTTCACAGTGCGGATGACGAAGCTGCCATTGCTATGGATGCTGCGTCGCCCGTCAATCTGGACTGGTGCTGGAGTCCCATTACTAGAAAAAACAAAATCCATTTTATACCCACACTGCAAACAGCTATTGATATTTGGCCCAACGTTTTTGAAAAATAGCATGACAGTCTGACTGCTACTTTCCACACTTATATATTGACTAAACGACTCTTTTCGCTTCCATTTTTTGTGCAGTTCTTTTCAGTGATATCCGAGAGCAGTCTACACCCTACAGTGTATTTCATATAATCAGACTTTATTCTGTGCATCTACGAGTGAAGTCTTTAGCTGCACAAAGCACGGGCTACAGCCTGTCACTGACCTGCCCTGATGGATTGGGCTCTGCTGTGGCATTGGTCTTACCTTCCCTTTAGCCACTTGATAGTGGGAGGAGGGTCTCCCACTGCTTTGCAGGGCAGCACGATGTCCCTCATCCAAGGTGTCGTCACCGTGCCACTGAATGTCAAGATGCGGGCTGGCGCTATGATGTGTCACAATGATTATGGCTTGGCAAACTTTCTCATTGAGAAATCGTTGCAAATACAGAAAATATTGTAACTATATCAATGGTAAATCACTATAAAAACATCTAGCAATCGAGATTGTACATTGAATGCTTCCAAACCTTTAAGAGGGGCACACAAAAAAAATCTAAGTGAGGACAACAAGTATAGTACCATAATGATCAAGTAATTGTTCAGAAAGCTTAATCAGTCCAATAAGATGCAGTACCTTTAGCCAGAGGTTCGACGGTGATGATGTCACTGGCATTGCCACGACCTGCTGCCGTTACTGCGACAACCCAGATACTGTATTGGCTGTTGCGGCTCAGGTTGGGGATGCGATAAAAGTACACATCAGGGGAGGCCTCAAATTCACTCATCACCTGGAGGGCAGGGAATATTTACGGTTACATTCTGGCCATTTGCAGAAACTTTTCCCTGAAATGATGCACAACTCAGAATGTATGAGCATATATAAAGTGACATCAGAAAAGTTTATCTCCTCTATGACATAAACCGAAGAGAAATATGACTTGTTCAAATATGCCGATGAGAAGCATTAGTCAAAGAACTTGACAAGTTCATGATACATCGCACATTCTCTGATTAGACATTTGCCATTTATTATTGACACTTGTTATGTCGACTTGCTGCAGGCGTAAATGTCCATTACAGCTGAGTCATAGTTGCAGGGATAACTGCACTGCATCAGCTACTCTTACACAAGAAACCACTCCGCCCAAACCCCCAGGAGAGCCTTATAAAGGTGTCAATATGTTGAAGGGAGCAATATTGCAGCAACGCCATTAGGGATCATACCGTGGGATAAGGGTTGGAGCAGAATACAGTGTACTTCCTGATAATCCCGTTGAGCTTCAGCGGGGGCAGCCAGGAGACAAACACCACTGAATTAGTGGAGGCTGCGGCTTTCACTCCAGCAGGAGGCCCAGGGACTGATGGGAAGGGAAAAATACAAGATGCACACAGAGGCACATCATGTATACAAATGCACTCCATTTCTACTCCGCATTTCTCAGTCCTCAGCAGCAATTGACAACAGACCAACTTTGTTGAGTGTCTGAACAAGGCATTAACATTAAACACACGTTTAGACATCCCAGCATCAGCACAGACTGAGGCTGCCAGAAGATGCTGAGTAAACCGACAGATTCTTTTAACAGTGCTACGTTGTGCCCTACACTCCCACCCCAACCCACCAACACCCTTTTAAACTCTGCTAAGCTGGCCCATACCATCCTCCTTGGTGCGTGTGAAGATCTGCTCGCTGCGTACACCGTCGCCAGCCCGCGTGAATGCCAGCACCTGGATACTGTAATTGGTGTACTTTTCCAGGCCATCCAGCTCGAGAGAGGGCTGTGTTGTGGTTATGTTCCTGATCTCACCCAGCTCTGTCGGGGGTGGAGAATGTGGTGGTGTTCAGCCATACAGTCACAGAGACATTTTTGAATTAGACTTACCTATTCCACTGCCAGCTTATTCATAGACACAACCACACGTGAAGACGAAGAATTTTCAGAATAGTCAGACTTCATAGTATCCTACCCCACATTCAGGAAATTGTCAGCAGCCTCATTACTAACTGCAATACTAATATTCATTTCATACTTCAACATCTAACATCTATCCAGCTATGCGTCCTCTTCTGTTCTAATGCCAGACCTGCATAACTGACATGAACAAGCGTATTACAATTACAGTTTATTTTTATAGTGATCAGCACAGACACTAACGTAGTAAATTCAAGAATTTTATTTGACAATAAAGTTTGGTGATATTTAATGTTCTCCACCCACATACGCTGACACACTTTCTTGCAAGCACAGAAAGGGATGGATGAGGGTTTTCCCACCACACGCATGTGCGCGCACACACGTGCACACACACACACACACACACAAACACACACAAATGTACTAAATTAAAAAAGTTTCAAGATAATAAAGCTTGGTGATATATACCATGACAGCAGGGAGAGGGTGAGGGTGCTGGAGGAAGGATGTGAACTGGCAACTAGGAGAGCTGAAGGGGAGGGCAGGAAATACAATGACTTTAAGGGGAATACTATACAGTTTGGTGATATGTACTGTGTTGTTACTATTTACCATTCCACCTCTACACTTTTTGTCCCAAGCAGCACCCTGAAACTCAACTAGTTAAATTTAAGACAAAACAAAACAGATGATAGCGACTCTGTCTACATTACAGAAGTCCTCCCAGTGCCACAGCCAGAACATCTATCATTTTTGGTGGGCGGAAAGGGGTATAGGAGGGCCACAGTGCACTGAACAACCCCATTGCTGTGTGTGTTCGCTTCAGCTCGCTATAATGGGCAAATGGAAAAAAATCGGAGTGACAAGACACCTGCTTACGCTGAAATCACAAGTGGTAATAGAAGGAGCTCGTGCCCACTGTGAAAAAGTTTGAAAAGTACTTATGGTTGTTAAGACATTGACTCCATCCATCCATTCATCATCATCAACTTATTCCTGAGCAGAACCCCAGTGGTCCAAAAAATATTCTGGAATCATTGGGCACTAGGCCATGAAACTACCTGGATGACATGCTAGTCCATCACAATAAGACATTAAACCTGTAACTTCTTTTTTATATCTGTTTTTCAGGATACAAAGTCGTCTTTCTGGGTTTTGTAAAGATCCAGACTTTCGTTGCTGCTAGGAAATCAAGTGCTGTACATGCAGGGAACCCCATGTAAAGCTCTCCGCAATGAAGGTTACTCAGCTTATACATGAGAAGTAAGAGTCTCCATAAGAGGATCTTCAAAATAATCAATGGGTGGTATTTTGGAAGAAGGTCAGTGACAATATTTATTTTGACCCCTATACAAACATGTAGTACTGCAGCATACAAAACAGATCAGTCTGAATGACACTACAATATCTGAAAAGATGATTGTCACATTTCTATGCATAGTTTTGTTCAGTCGTCATTTTACCACTGCACTGCAACATTTAACCTGCGCAAAAGGCGATATACTGCCACCTGGCGGTGTGAACGGTGTGTAAAGGTGTCTGAGAGGTATCTGAAAGGTGTCCCTCACATAACGGGTATAATGTCTTCCTGAAAATTTGCTTTTAAAGTGAATTCTCACAAAACAGACTCAGAACTCCTTTCTCTTTTGGGTGTTTCATGATGTTTTTTTTTAGCCTTTGTGCCTTTGGCACAGTCTGTTGAAGTTTGCAGGTTCTGCCTGTAATTGCTATCCTCCCTCTGCCAAGTGTTTCAGGTGACTCCGGATTGTCCTTAGTGTGAGTATGTGCGTTTGTGTGTGTGCGATTTGCCTGGGATGGTCTGATCCCCCAGGGTATAGCCACACCACACACACCCTATGCTTCCATGACAGGTTGCAGCTCAATGCTGCCATGCACTGGATAAGCTGTAATAAATAATGGGTCAGTTTTGTTGCTCTTTTATTCTTGTCATTTTTTAAATGCTGATGTTTGCTGTATGGGTGGAACAGTGGCGCAATGGGTAGTGATGTATTGGTATTAATAGTATTTCTTCTCATACTGTATGTTATTTAAGATGAAAACTCAACTGTACAAAGAGTACGCGACATCGTGATCCTGTCACTTTCTGTACACCGTTCTGTTACATGACAGAATTAAACAAGGGGCCACACCCACACTGGACAGAAGTGAACCTCACCTCCATCGGGCAGGTTGGCCCAGTAGATGACTCGGAAGCCCTGAAGGATACCATTAAGCGCTTCTTTGGCAGGGGTTGACCAGGAGAGGGAGATGGTCTCCGGGGATGTTGCAGTGGCCAAGACATTTTCAGGGGCACGGCTGGGAACTGTTAACCATAGTGGTTTGGGGAAGAGTGAAACGTGGGTGCGTTGGAAAAAAAAAATCAGTCTCAGCAGTCATGAAGTTCATTAAAGTAATGGTAATTGGACATGGACATTACACAGTGATTCGGTACAACTCTCTTATAGTTTTGAACATAACTGGGCTCAGATTAAATTAATAACTATGGAATTCAAATGTATTCCAGGTGTCATATTTTAAATGCTATTTTAAATGTATTTCATTTGCATGCGACTGAAATTTAATTAAAGTAAAATTAAAATGTAGAGAGCTCCCACTAACTGTCCTCCAGCGTGGTGGTGATGACTTCCTGGGAGGATGGCCCTGTGCCTGCCCGGTTGCCAGCCTGAACCACCACTCCATACTGGGTGAACTTCTTCAGATTGTCCAGGGTGATGGTCTCTGTGTCACCTGTGGTGTCGACGCTGATGATGTTGAACTGATAGCTCCCACCTGTGCTGTACTCCCGGTAGCCCACCTGGTAACCTCGGATCATGCCGTTCTGCAGATGCTTCTTGGGGGCCTGGAGGAAATGGAACTGCAGGTCAGCAAATGGGATGTGGCTCCTACTTCAAATCATGAGAATTAAGCTCAGTTCTGAAGATGCGCAGCTTTAGAGTTAAATGCAAACAGTCGACACTGAAAGTCATTCTTTAAGATGAGTAAAGTGACTATATTGTGTACCTTCCAGGTGACTTTGATGCTCTGTGAGGAGATTGCCTCAAGCTGTACTTCCTGTGGGGGGCCGTCAGGGGCTGAAAAAGGGACAACACAAAATGAGTAAAAAAAGAACTGGCCTTTTTCATGCAGCTTTGCCATGAATGAGTAATTTCATGAACAACCGAGCGTCTGTCTGCTGCATTACAACATTTTGCCAGTAGGTGGAACCAAGTCCTCAAAATAACTGCATTTACCCTCGATTGGGGGAAATAAGCTTTATTTTGAAAGCTGATCTGTATTCCCTTAAAGCAGCTTATCATTCAGTAAATATGAGAATTTCAAATAGTTTAAACTGTTTGGGGCATAAAAGAATTCTGAAAAACTGTAGGTAATGCAGCACCTTTAAAGCAATAGTACAAAACTGCACAACAGTTGCAAGCGGACACATGAATGTAAACTGTAGCATCTCAGCTACAGATGCAGATGAACAGAAAGGTGGACAGTGCAACAGCAGAGCTAAATCAGGGGAGGTTTAAGTAATGGCTCTTTGAGCTCCGGCCTCTCCTGACACTACTGCACTCAAGAGTGAGAAAAAGAAAGACAACAGGGGCAGGGTGGGGTTATCTGTCGAGAGGCAGGCCTTGTCGTATCGAATACTGCCTGACATTTACGACTGTGTCCGCTAAGAGAAAGACCCAGCGCTCTGCTGCAGGGTCAGCATGTGCTCGATAGTGTATCGGGACCACAAGAATCAAAGTCATGCTGCCATTAATCTCGATCCGCCCGTTTTCCAACCTGTTCGTCCATTTGTCAACAGCAGCCCTACATTCGCACATTCGCCTTTTTACAAGAGACAGCACTTTACCAGTACAATCATAACAAGCATAACGTACTTGACTATCTGGCAGAATTCAGTACTTAAACCAGCACAATTACGTGGAATTAAATTGCCCACCTAGTCTGTCTATATTGCCCTGTGTGGGCGTCCCGTATCTGTGGAGTGGCAGTTTGCACTGTGTCTCTGTAGCAGCGTACGGGTGAATGTTTTCATAGCTCTCTTGGTTTCTGTGAATTTTTAGCATCAATTGTAGCATCGCTGACGGCTGGGTGCACTCTGTACTACACATGTACAGCATCACTAAACAGTTACAAACAAGTAATTTAATCAGCTTCTGCAGCTTTATTGCTCTTTCAGTCACTTCCACGATTGTGTAGAAATGCAATTCCAATTGACAGATTAGTTTTACAACAGAGTTTTGTAACTGGTTTGCCTATTTAAACTCTCACCTCTAAAGAGTTGATATTACGGTCCTCAAATATTGATTAAAAAGCAAAATAGATATTCTGTGATGTGTTTTTATTTAATTTTTAAATTCAACCTGCCATTCGCCAACATACAGAAACACGCTATCCTACTTTTTCTGTCTTTGACTGAATTTTTGTGAGTGTATCTGTGTGTAATGCTTTCTTTGCAACGAACACCCTGCGACTGCACTCAGATGGTTTCCTGCATGTAACCCTCCCTAACAAAGCAAACCAGGAGCGGTCGCTCTGAGTCGAATTTGACTCGACGTGAGTTTTGTTACCTTACCTTAGAGTGCAGTGGATATTTGTGAAACGACACTGACAGTTATTGCATAAAGCTGCATGATTGACAATCGGCACTGGTCTCTCTTAAAATTTTTCATACTTTTAAAAGCTCAGGGCAAGCACAGGACATACCTGCTTCATCAGTGGTGATGGTGAGCTCATTACTGGCCTCACTCTTGCCAATGTGGTTTTTGGCAAACATGCGGATGTTGTAGGTGGACGAGGGGTGCAGATCGATGATGGTTGCCTGGTTCAGCTGGGGGGAGACATCTTTGGTTGTTTGAGCTGAACTCCAGGAGGCTGCGGAAGTAGCAAGCACAACAACATGACCATGGGATTGCAGGAAATGGGACAATGGCATGCAAGGAAAAATCACCTGAGTAAAGTCCTTGCTACCACTTACTAACACTTCTATTGGTCACCTTGCTTTCTTACCTGATTTATTTTTGCATTCGATGTCATAGCCTGTGATGGGACTGTTGCCGTCAAAGCCCATAGTCCAGCGGAGGGCGATTGTCCGATCCCTGACTTCACGGATTTCTACTTCTGGTGGATCGGGAGGTTCTGTAATGACAGGGAGTGAGATCATCAAAGAAAGTAAAAAACCTGAAAAAACCTCACAGGGAAGCCGGTTCACACATAAAATTTAGTTCTGTCCCCATTACCTTGTACTGTTAACTGAATGATCCCCCGGTCTTCTCCATAGCTGTTAATTGCATGGCAGGAAAAAAACCCAGAATCCTCCCGGACTGTGGGAAGAATCTGAGAAAGGAAACAAAAGCAGTACATTTATCAGTATGCACTGTTCAGCAGCAGTTAATGGATCTTCTTTTATGCAGCAAGCTTCAACTTTTGCAGATAGAATATTGATTTTATAGAATTATATACAACATACAGAGAAATAAAACATTACAATTATTTTAAACATGGCACAGCTATTTCGACACAGATTTTGTTTGGCAAAATGAATTTTCTTTATTCCTGTCTTCCCCAGTCAAATGTGGGACAGCTGAAACAGGGCCCACGGGGAGCTGGCCTCCCCCCTGGTATTACTGCACCTGGAGAGTAGAGATGACCTCATCGGCCACCTCCTTGACGCTGACCACGTAGCGGCTCATCTCTGGATTGATGATGCGGTCCTCCTTCTCCCAGCGCACCATGATGGGCTTCTCTCCGTGTGCAGTGCAGCTCATCTCCTTCTTCTGACCCTGTGTCGCCAGTGTGGTGTTGGGGTACGATGTGATCATGGCTGGGACTTTGGGAAGAGCAAACACTTGTCAAGAAGTCCAGACAACATAAATAAAATTTCTGTGCTGTAGACAGTATGCCTGTCAAAAGCATCCAAAAAAAGTATTCACTATCATCAAATAATATTTTTTAGTCATTACTTAGGTGACAACTTGGGGGGCTTGGAGGCGTAGAGAACAGCACTGCTGCCTCACAGCATCTGAGCTATTTGAGAGCAGGTTTGAATCCAGCTCAGTCTGGGTGGATTTTGCATGTTTCCCTCGTGACAACGTGGGTTTCCCCCTACAGTCCAAATACGTGTGTTTCAGGTTAATTGGCAACTCTGAATTACCTTTAGTATGTATCAATGTACTACATTCCATCCAGGGTATAAATTCATAGCCTAGTACCTAGTGATTGCAGGATAGTTGCCAGGCCACCATGACGCTGACCAGGATAATGCAGTTAAGGTTAATGGATGGATGGATAGCTTTAAAAAGTAAGCTTTGTGAACTAAGTTACTTACAATTATGTATACAAGTACTGATTTATATAGCTGGGTAATTTCTACTGGAGCAAATTAGACAAAGAGTATGTCAGAAAGAGGGGGGATTTGAACCCAGGTTGCTGTTCTAACCATTAATCCTAATTGCTAACAACGATGTCTAAATATTCTATTTTCCTTTTAGGCAAAAAACATTTCTTATTAAAGCTGTTTTAGGTTTACTGAATAAACATACATTATATACAGTGTATAAGAGGAACACTAAAAAATAAGCAAAAAACAGCAGAGCCATTTACACACATACCCATATGCACACAAACCCCTCCCCATACACACTTACACACACATATATACACACACACCCATATGCATGCACCCCCTCCCTCATAAAAATACACAGTTCCATTTGAAGCAGCCTGTTATAAAGGGTTGTAGCAGCAAGGCCTTCTGGGAAACTGACAGCCCCTGTGACAAGATTGGATATGTCAGACCCAGGGCTGCGAACGTTTAGGCCTCATCTCTTATTCACTCTCAAGCCGTTTCAAGTAGCAGCACGGAAAAAGAGTGTCGATTTATTTTGCATGACAACCAGGAATTTTAAGCGAGACACATTAAGGGAAGAAAAAAACACCCCCCTAGCCTTTTTCCTGAACATTACTGTTCCCGAGCCGGTGCACTTTCGTAACAGATCTAAAACAACATCATAAACAGACCCGATAGCTCCTTGCCCCTACTCCTGTGAGACAAGCCTGTGTGCCTTGATAGGAAAAGAGATATGAGAAAGAGCTGCAGAAAGGAAGAGACATTCCGCACACACACACACACACACACACACACACACACACACACGAGCGTGCGCACACACAAGTGCACACGCATACACGTGTACACACACACACACGCGCGCGCGCACACAAATTCAAACAACCATGTTGCTTCTAAATAAAGCCATTTCAACTTAGCCCATACCTCAAAACCATTATTTATAGGCTGCGATCCTTGTGTTGCCCTTTTAATTAAATTGGTCGCAGAGACTGTACAAGTTCCACAAGATCGGCATGGTCTCCTGGGCCATGCTGCTCTGGGCTGGGATGCTGGTACTGATCGATAATGTGCCGCTTACCATCGAGAATCTCCTCCATTACCTTCCAGGGGCCACTGCCAAACAGCAAAGGCACGGTACAATTTAATCTGTGTGTGTATGTATGTGTGCCTATCTGTGTGTTTGCCTGCGCAGTTGCACTGGAGTGCCCCCAGGCTAGCAAAGTCTTCTTTATAATTCCATAATTGCTTAGTTGATGTATTTTTTTAATATCCAGCAAAATTATGGGCATAATGAGACTCTGAGGGAGAGGGAGATGCGGTGTGAGCCGGTCTCAAACAATCTCCTCACTGCTCCTCTCCTGCTGTGCCCTGCACTCCCACAGCAGCACCATGGGGAGGAAAGGGGGTGGTGGGGTCTCAACTTATTATTCCTTGGGCATTCCCAATATGGCTTGCAGCCTCAAATCCAAAACCTTCCAGAGCTGGGCAGGTATAGCAAGCACAGCACGCTGCAGCTAAATCTGAAGGATGAAAGATTTGTCAAAATACATCAAGCAACCTTCAATGCCCCTCAGCCACCAAACAAGAATGGACCTCACAGTAAGTAGGAGCAGATGCCAAGATGAGAGGGGCTTATCTTTCCACCTTTTTAATTAGTGGGTCATCTGTGTGCAGAAGAGGATGGGATTATAATGCAGCGTCTGAGACCGCAAATACAGGAGAACAAGACATGCAAATAGGCTGTCTCTGCGGGCTCTCAGCCTGCCTCTAATTGGAGTATTGACAGGTCAAAAAGAGGCACAAATGTGCCAGAGATGCTGTTACAGACATGCACACGCGTGCGTACACAAACACTGGGGGCGGGGTAGTGTGGTGGGGGAAGAGAGGCAGCTGGCAGTGCATACTGGGACACTAATGGTTTTTATTTCCCGCCCACTCAAGCGAGTAAGTTTACCTTTAAGCAAAGCATCTTGAGCCTGTAAGCGTGCGGCTCTGAGGTTAAAAGGCATGAAAAGCGATCTCCCGATGAATGACAAACGCAGATGTGTGGAGCTGATGCGCAGGGCGCTGCAAAGTTGGCACCCGCTACGATGGCGGGGCACCCCGGGCATCTCTTACCCCCTGTCAACTGGAGCATTTCAGATGGGACCCAGACCCTCAGAGAGGGCAGGGAGAAGTACAACAAGAAAACAAGTCCAGCAGCAGACAGCAGATATCAGACTCGTGACCTGAAGGACATCAGTTCAAGTCCCACCTGAGACCAAACAGCATTATCCTTAAAAAGATACAGCTAAAAGGTTATGTATCACAGTTCCCCCACCAGATCAAGCTACTGCTTAAACATCTGCTTGATTAGAAGTGTGCTGCTAACCCTGAAGAGGTGCACTGCAGACGCCCATCGCTTAAGTCTCCTTGCAATTCAGGCGCATCCAAACAAGACCCAGTGGAAGTGCCTTTCTTTTCCTTACTCATACTGTGGAAGACTTGCTCAACTTTCTACTCGTTCTTAGAAGGCCTTGCTTGACCGCTAATTTGTTGGCACTGCGACTGTGCTTCGAGCACACGACCTACTGCGCATACACATCAGAGCAACCAAACCACACAAATCTAAACAACACACTGTTGATTCTTCTGCTGTAGTGCATTGTTTGACAGCGTAATGACTCTGGTGTCTTTCTCTCTGTTACCACCTACAAGTACAAAAACAGCTCGAGGATGGGTTGAGCTGCAGTGGGACTGGTTCTGTAGAACACAGGAACATTATACCTGTTCCTCAATTGCCGGGCAAGAAGAAATGCATAATTAGCGCAGATCTTCTCTGTAATAATTAGGCAGCAGAGGCACCTCATTAACTCATCACAGCTGGGTTACATCTAGCTGGGACCATTCAATCCCCTCTTCCACCCAAGATGCCTCCCTCTGGGTATGTTGCTGGATGATTTCCTTGTTTCCTAGATCCCCTCGTGCACCCAGCCAGCCATCATCTATCTATCTAAGGTTACACAAAAAGCACGGAATTTGCTCCGGTTTCGTGCTGAAACGCATTAAGAAAAAAGATTCTAATATTCGTCCCCATATTTGACTTGGAGAAGCCCGGGCTATTCAATCAAATGTTACGTGGAAACAATGTTGAATCACGCCGTCACAGCCCTTCTGCAACACCCACATTCAGTTACACCTTCACACCCCGTATTGTCATTAACATACTCCACCCTAGTCGCCAACAACTGCTGTAGCTATCTGTAATTCTGTCAGTTGCAAACACCAGCACACACAGAGTGGGAGTGTTATGCAGGTAACTGCTGGACAATATGGCACACACACACACACAGACGCAGCATCTGCGAGTCTCGTGTCTGATGGATTGGGGGTGACTGTAGCCAAGACCGTCCACCTGCATTAGCTGTGCTCACAGTGGTGACGGCCCAGCAGATTCAGAGACACTTGCTCCCGAGTTTATGCCTACAGTTGGGACCGAGAGATCTGCACTACACACACCTTATGAAAAACCTGGATACAAATCTGGCCTTGAAAAAAATTGTTACAGTGATTCAGTGAGCATAAAGACAATAACTAAATTTAATTTGCACTAATTTTATTCAGAATATAAGTGGCATCATTATATTGTGATATAAAGTGATGTACTGAACTAAAGTTTTTTAGGGAATGCTGAAGCCCTGAGATCACGGTCACAGCCGGTCCTGGGTGTGAGCATTCCAACAGAACATCACTGACTGCAGCCCGGCACGTAGCCGCCCGCACACGTGGCCCAAGGGCTCCACGGGAATGTAGGTCACACCGCAGCAGTTTGCTCAGGAGCACAGGAGACGTGATGTGTCCTTACAGCTACGCATGGCCCACAGAATAGATACCGCTTTAGGGGGCATGGAGATGACTGGTTGAGCCGGAGCCCCTGCGATACGAGAATAATTCCCTTTGCTGCACAATTGGGCTCTGTCTGAGCGTGCCCGCTGCAGCAGCTGCCAGAGATAGGGTGGACACAACAGCCAATAAGATCCAGGAGAATCGCTGTAGCCCCAGCCTGCTTTCTCACTAGCTGTTAGCACTGTGCATATTACGGCAACCCATGGCCTGCTTCCGTCTGCCTTAGGATGACCCTCTTCACAGCTGTCGTGGAGTGTGATGCTCTGGCTGCAGTGTAGCACTGACCCACTTATGATGTTCATAAGTCCACCAGGGTTTATGAGAACGTGGCACATTATGGACACTCAGTTGATGGATCGTTTCATAAATAATCCTCAGGACTCTTTGGAGCGTCTGAGATCGCCAGTGAGGGTGTCATTTGGCTTTTTTTCAGTTGCTGCGATTGGTTGAACTGGTAAAGGAAGCTGGCCAATGAGCAGGCTAGACTTATTCCCAGGCCAACAGGAAGGGAGCAGTGCAGCTTTAAAAAAGGGGTAGTGGCCAGTGGTTTACTGCAGCCCCCCCGCTCCTCCTCCCCCCAGCCACAAAAGGGATCAGAATCCATTTCATCACAGGTCCACTGGCCGCATCGTTCAAATGCCCCCCAGTCCATTAGTGCGCTGATAGAAACAGAACACGTTGCATGCTGTTCAAAAATGACCACAGTTATTCTTATGCTATCAAATACAGCATGATATTCAGATATTACAGCATAATTATACAGACAGAGGTGAATATGAAGCCGGAGTCCATCAGTGCCGCTGGCACTTATTTTCTATAATACGCTCACTACGATAAGACAGTTTCAGAAAATGAATGAAAATCCTTTCTATCGTTACTTCCTTTGTCATACTGTGCTGGATTTCTGTTTTTGTTCCATTTAAACATGCTCACATTCACACACAATATTGTAATTCTATGAAAACACGATCCTGTCCTTACCTCTTTTTACTCTACATCACCTGCTGTACAACACCGACAGACAAGAAATGCGGCAACATTGTCACAAAAAACAATTGCCACAAAAATGTGTATATGTATACGAAAAAAAAAAGCGCAGGATCGACAACTTGGTGACAGAGGGAACGCCACCTCCCCCACTTTCATAGTTGCCTTCCAAAATTCCTGCAATGCTGTCAGAGCTCCGTCAAGGACAGGGCACGGTCTCGTGTGGATGGGGCTACCTACAAGAGACAATGCTGGAGGAACAGGCTGCATCTGGGGGGAGGTGGCATTTGGTAACATAACACCTTAGAGCGCTGGAGGATTTAGGAAACCACACAGAGGCGGTGCTCCCCCTGTTTTTACCTGTATTGTCAGTGGTTCCCCTTCTGTAAGGAAGGACTGTGTGATTCACAATACTTTCTTCCAAATTCTGGATGTCAGTATATCTGTTTATGGGTGGCATTACTGTCAAATTAATCTATATGTCCTACTTAAAGGAAAAAAAAATCCAGTTTATCTTTTTAATGCATTCTCCACTTAATGAAAAAATAGATACAGCTGACAAAATCTACAGGCCGTGATTGCTGTATTTGCTTTGCAGGAGACAGCCACAGTCTCCTTGTACTATGATTTTGCAGTGGGTGACTGTGTGTTTTTCCTGTCTGGGCACCAGCTGTGTGTATCAATCAAGGTTTATATCCCACGAAGGCCCACTAAGAGGCAGCGTGGCCCTATGTGTGTTTGGAGTCCCGATCTCTGCAGCCACTTGGTGTTACTGCTGGAAAGACACAGAGAGGAGTGTCAGTGACACAGTGGCACTATGAGTGTGTGTTAGCCACTGCGTCCTACTCTGTGAGTGTGTGTATGAGTTTGTCACTGTGGGTTTTTGCATGTACATCCCTTGTTGTGTGCCTGCCCCTCTGTTGTGGAGCCATGTGAGAGCTGTGCTGGGCTCTGGTTGAAAATGGCACAGCAGGGAGGAGCTCCTGCTCCAGCCTGATAAGAATATTATGAAGAAAAAATGTCCTGACACTGAAACGCCATTAAATGAGAAGGCGGCCCCTGCTCTGTGGTCACCCTGAAATCTCTGGGAGACGGGCCTGCGGTGCCGAGGGGGGCCTTCAGAACACTCAGCAAGCACAGACCTCTAGGCCGACAAACCCAAAGTCAGCAGAAAACGCAAATTGCACGTGGGTTTGATTAATGTCGTTTGACAACTCCTTGGATTCAGATGGAAGAAAAATGTTGTAAACAGCCTCGCCTGGCCTGTTCCAAGTACCACAATGCAGTATTAACTGTGTGTTCCAATTGGTCCTGCGTCACATGATGTGGTTTGCTGCTGTGATTGGAAATGTAAGTGTGGTGGTGGGGCGGGGACTGTTTGGACAGATCCTTCTCCACAAAACTGAGTAATGGTGTGTATGGCATCTCAACAGATGCTTCATTTGCAACCAAAAAGTGATTAGTGATCCCAAAGGTGTAGATGACTATGCCACACCAATTTGAATGATTAATCTAGAAGATTGCAATCAATAAGAATTTCAACTGTAAGTAGGAAGAGTTAAATAGTGACCTGCTGTATCTACTGTTTTACTATGACTCCTGACTATACATGACATTACAAAAGCAGGCTAACAGTCAAGGTCTGAAATTCATGAGCGCCATTATTTGTAAATAATGTTCCAGTTTTCATTTAGTTGGACCAGATGTTGAAATTACTCCTGATTGCTTACTGTACCTCTATACTCACTTTTTTCACACACCATCTCCTGCTCAAATGAAGACATCATTACCTAATGTAGGGTAGCTAAGTCTTTAACCACTGACCAGATAAAACACACAGCACATGTGTGTCCTCCTCATGGAGACAGTGACTACTTGGCAAGAACAAGAGAATGGCAGTGTCCTCATATAACTCTCTCTATCATACTCCACACAACACCCAAGTCCCTAATATGGATAATGGCCTTTCTTTCTCTGTAACACTGAACAGTAACCTGTCTAAAATGTATTGAACACGTAATATTAAAGTATTGTTGTTGCTGTGATTCCACACTAAATGCCAATATCGATATAACTGCTGCAATGTGAAAGTCACTCTGCATTAACCTCTGTTCTTCTGATGTAGCAGGGTGGGGTAGCAGATAATGCTAGTGCCCAACAGTGTCTAAGATGTTTGTTCGGGCGTAGGTTCAAATCCGGCTCAGTTTTTGTGGAGACTGCATATTTTCCCCATGCATGTAATCCAGATACATAAGTGGAATAAGGCAACACTTTGCCATAAAACCTACACAAGTGGTCACCAGGAGCTAAACTACCATATCAACTGAAAATGGTCTTAATCACACAGATTACCACCAAACACCAGCTGAAGGAATGCAAATCAGAATAGACAGGTAAACTATGCCCCCTTGGCAGACATGGACAGCGGGTCTGAAGGCGGGTCTTACTTTTGACGTTCAGGTACATGGACTTGCTGACGTCAGCTCCCACATCGTTGCTGACCTTACACAGATAGTATCCACTGTCTTCCTCCAAGAGATGTTTGATGAGCAGAGAGCCGTTGACCAGCATCTGGATCCGGAAGCCCGAGTTGAGGGCGATAGACTGGAACTGAGGCACACCTGCACCTAGAGGGGGTTGGAAATACACACAATGGTCCTAGGTAAGGAGACGCAGACACACCTTGAGCAGCTCCAAACAAAGAAGCCACAATGCACCACTCACTAAGCTGGAAAAGTCAAGGCTTGATATCTACAACAACAAATGTTTGAAAGGTAAAAAAAAGGCAGTGTTGAATGGAAGAGGAGTATGAAGGGTCTCTGGGGGCCTGCTGTGTTCAAACAATTTCTATTTCTCAGTTTCATGTTCAAATATCAAGCAAAGTTGATTTTTTAGTCAAGGGAGGCATATGCTAATACATAATGCTTTTATTTATTCTCTCTGATTTCAGCCAGGTCAGTTGCTGTGCTTGGACTGTGCTTGGCTTGTAATATTCAACCAGCTGAGACTGAGTTCTGTACTTTATAAAGAATACTTTTTAATTAGTGCCTGATGAACACCTGAAATATCTGTCCAGTAAATTCCTTGAACTAATACCTGACATGGAGAGCCCCGAATACTGAAGTTGTGTAACTCTTAGCTAAAGCTTCTATATCAATATAACAACAGACAAGAAATGTAAGGTCAAGCGTTCAGGCATATGAAAAAATAAAAACATTTTTGAAGTTTTGTAGCTTGAAAGTGTAGCAGATGCTTCAAAAGCAAGCAGCATCTCAAAGTCCAAATTAAGCATTCAGTGCCTTGTTTCATATTCTCCACGAGAACTCTCACTGCAGGACACAGTTATGACAACTCATCTCGAAAGGCCAAAAAGCAGGAGTCAAGAATGTGTATAAGTGCTTCAAGACTTTCGGTCCAGTTAAAGGTCAACAGTGTGAGTTCATTACTCGAACGAGCACCAAAGTTTGATCAGGAAGGTCTAGGTCTGATGAGTGTTTCAACTGGATTATGGGTTTGAGCATCTACATCAGGAAAGATCTCTTGGAACAAGGCAAATGTTAAGGAAAACTTTCCTCTCTGGTACACCAAAGACCAGAACAAGCAAAGCTTGAAATAGTAAGTTTACTTCAAATGCAAAAGGCTGTATTTTTGGACAATAACCATTGAAAAATGATTTCTCTTCTTTTATAAAACCATCTGGAATACCCTCACAAATACTTTTATACAGTAGAAACTTAGCAGGCTATCTTATCCAGTGCCATGTTCATGACTGATGTGACAAAAATGTAGCACATTCAGTGCATTGACAATGGATGTCAACAAAATTCTGACAGAATTCACACTGTTTACAGCACTTTGGATCTTCCAAAATGAATTTACTTCCGAATATCATTAATACTGAAATTCAGTGAATTTCTCCTTTCTTATCAGAGGCCTCTAGATCATTAAGAGGTTGCTTGAAGAGGTTTCCATGTGAAGACAGTACTGACAGCCTGAAAACATTCAAAGAGCCCCGTCCCCATCAAAATGAATGCAAATTAAATGGGTGTTAGTCCTGTGTTAGACACGGGCGTGAATTACCATGGATATTACCATGCAAAGTTAGTGAAAAAGAGGGACGTTTAGCAAGGGTTTTGCTGTGTAATTATGGATGTAGTCTAGTGTTTTCTCTTAGTATGGGGTCAAGTGTGGTTGCTACTCACACTTCACTGCCTCACAAAGATGGACAAGAAGGGAGAAGGACGTTGTGGGGGGAGGATTTGTGAATTATGGATTTTGCATATATAAATAGAGGTGCTGCTTATGCTAATGCTATGTGACCTTTTCTTGGTTTTTCCCTTAGTGTAGCTTGCCCCATGTGTGGGCCAGGAAGGATGAGAGACTCAGTATCCAATGTAGGCACCAATTGTGCTGCCCTTGAGAGATCCAGCTGTAGACACCAGCCAATGGATGGTGGAGAGGAAAAGGCAGGGCAGTGTGCATCCCCCAGACACAAGTGTTAACCACCCCACTCTCAACCAAAGTCCACCTTTCCTCCTCTCACCCAGCTCTGGCTGTGCTTCAGAGCACCTGACTCATTGTTCTTCTCCCTCCATCCATCAGAAGCTTTTATCCAAACCTGGGGCAATGTTTCCAATGGACGATTGCCCTCTGGGCTGATGGAACTTGAATGCTTTGCTTGGAGGTTTGCTAAATAAACTGCAGGCTCGCAGTCTCGCAATCCTTGACAACCAAAAACCAAAACCAGAGCATCAGCCAAAATCACCTCATTTGATAAGTCACTGCACCCGTGTGCCTATTGGAATAGCCTGGTGTAGTCACACGGCATGTGATACAGCCAGCCAATTGTTCACAACCCATCATGCATTTCGGTTCAGTGCTGGTCTGAAAAACAAAATGTCAGCCAGTCTGCGATGCATTCAACAAAAATTAGGTCAACTTGTCACTCTGCGTAGCTTGGCCTCTGGTTATTCGGGTTTCCTGCTGCACATCATGTCATATCTGGCTCCCACTCAAAAGGCAGGACAGGAAGTTTGCTTTTCTGCCTTTTCAGAGTCACCTCAGTGTAAGGTCCCTTGGACCACCATAGATGTATTCACAGCTCAGGCCCATTACACACGTGTACCGAAACCAGTAGGTAATCAAATTGAAACAAAGACAATATACCAATTACACACCACTCATGGAGACATAAAAAGACAGTTAGGCTACATTTACCTTTGGAATACTTCCACACTATGGTGGGGACTGGGTAACCTTCTGCAGAGCAGTTGAGGATCACAGCCTTCCCATAAATACCATCCTGATCCCTGGGTTGAACCACAAACCTTGGAGGAACTGATTGGAATGAAAGGAAGACGGAGAATTTTGTTGATATTTAAGTTAGAAATAAAAGGATTTACATCTGATAGCATGCATTTGGTCTGTGGACCAAGCAGTGCTAGGAGGCAGTCACCTCGGACGATGAGCTGACTGCGGTGCTCAACAGCGGCTGCATCATTGCGAGCGATGCAGGTGTAGTTGCCGTTGTGCATGAGTGATAGGTTGGAGATACGTAGGGAGCTGGTGAAGTCAATGTTGTCAATGGTGACGCCCAGGCTGGCAGGAATTGGCCGTCCGTCCTTCTGCCAGGTGATGAAGATGGGAAGGTCACCGGATACCACCACACAGGGGATGAAGACCCGTTGGCCAATGGAGAATCGTGGGAACTCAAAGGGCTGGATGAAAGGTGGCACTAAGGAGGAGGCAGAGAGGAATGGGATGTGTGACACCAACAAACTTGCCATCTTGTATATACTGTCCAATATATTACTGTGATAACTACATGCGATGACCTCTTTGGTCCTCTTCAATTATGATAAATGCTCTTGATTATTTTCGTAAAAAAACTCCCAATTATAATGTAATAATTATTGTAAAAATGAGTTGCTTTGAGCATTTTACAATTTCTTATCAAATAATCTGTGACTTACAAGGTGCAATATCTATCAAATTTGATGAGTTCCATTGTAAAGGTTCTAGTAAAACAGAAAATCTATAATAAAGAGAATACTTTTTTCATCCTTCACAATAATAGTGCTGTATAATAATTATCATTATTACTGACATTCTTTGTACTACAAATTAGTTTGAAGCTAATGGACTGACCACAAAAACATTATTTAAGAGCTCTGAGATGGATTTTACTTGTTAAAGCAAAGGTCATCACAACAGGTTATTGTGAGAGGAAATCTAGATTCAGGATACACGGAAGGGTGGCTGCCGAGCAACGAAAGGAAACGACAAGCAGCGCATAAAGGGTTACGTCCTTCGTCAATTTACTCCACTGCACTCTCCAGAGACCTGTGAAAAAATCTGCTGCTTTTTTGCCAATCAATGAGTTAAAATAACATTGTAATAAGTAGCACTTCAGCACTTGTTTAATTCAAAACAAAGTGGGATAATGGACTCCCGGGATTTCCCGGGCTGCTCCAGAACCACGAGCATCGGCGGGACTAATTAACTAGCGCTGTTGTGATGAGATGTCGCTTTGTTTCCTGTGTATCTACCACTCATTTCTGTAAATGAGAAACAACTACTACGTAGCCTCTGCCTCATTCATTGCTGTGGCTAAAAAAGAGCTGGCGCCCTAAAAAAAGAAGGCAGTTTACATCACATGGGGGTGGCATCATGTGGCTGTGGAATCGAGCAATTGTTGTAACGTAAAACTCTTCATGTTGTGTCTTAAGTAAACTAGGTCTAAAAGAATTCTGAAGCAAAGGGATGTTTTTCTGTTTATATTCTCCACGTGATCTCTGGGCCAAGCTTCTGTAAAGACTAGGCAACAGGCCGCACCTTTGACTGTGACATGAACACTCTCACTGGTCTCAACCTGGGGCTGCACCAGCACCGAGCAGGTGTACTCGCCCTCGTCCACATCCTTCTGCACATCCGACAGCTTCAAGGTGCCGTTGTTCTCGAAGGCACGCTGGCGGTGATTGAAGGGTAGCAGGTTGGAGTTCTTATACCACTTGATGGAGTAGTATGGATAGCCAATCACACGGCAGTGGATGTACATGTCTCGCCCAGCTATGGCTGTGAGGTTTTTCATTGGCCGGATGCTGGCACTACCTTAAACAAGAAAAAAGAGAAAGTCCTTTCTTTCTTAGGATGAGATGACAAACAAGCAACGTCAAACATAACTAAGAGATGAGATAATGTTTTCCTTATAATATTTTGGTGGAGTCTGAAAATCAGGGGATGAAACTAAATGTTAAAGGTTTTTTTTCTAGTCATTCATGGCTGAAAGGAAGATGAGTTAAGAGAGAGACAACCATTCTAATATCAAATGTTTTCTCCCTAATTCAAATAAAACAGTTGCATGTCAATAACTTCATAAACCCAATGACACTTCACACACTCTACTATACATTTACCCTCCACAGTATGCACTAAGAATACGTGTAAAAGTATATACCTCCATAAATTACATAACAGATCAGGAAGAAAAGAAAAAGAAAAGAACTGACATTATTTTTACAATTTAAAAGTGTGTCCGATTTAATTTATCTTTTGGGGGAAAGCAAGGTAATTGCAGCAATTATTTTTTATTATAGCACCTGAAATTGCATTGCTGACAGATTGCTACAAAAATCAAAAACTGCATCTAAATTTAGAAAGAAATTAAACAAACCACGAGGAACATCCTAAACAGCGAAACAGTCTAGTTTCTACCTAATATTGAATTATGCACTTATAGAATTCCTATGAACACATAATACAGAAAAGTTTTATACTTCTGTTTACAAAGAGGATCAATGATTTAATGTCAGCTGCGTGTCCACAATTACACGTTGACTTTTCAAAAATAACACATCTTTAAAAGCTGGATTTACTGACTTTTCCCCATATGAAAATCATATGTGTAAGGGACAGACATCTTTAAATTGCACATTTGCAAATAAGGACACTACAGTAATGGGTTCAAAACCCAGCATATGTAGACCACAGCAGTTTTCAGTATTTACAAAGTGCAGCTTGTGTGTACTTTGCCCTCAAGCGCTCCAGCGATCATTGATGTATTTTGTAGCACTGTTGTGAGTTCAATGATGTGAGTAATCGCCATTACACTGTCGGATTCCATAATCATACCGATAAAAATGCATTAGTAATGGTCTGGTGCGGGCCTAGTCGTTGGCAAGCGCAGACCGAACGTCCTCAGTGGCTGGGGACAGTGGATGACAGTGCCGCTCATCCTGAGATTCCACTCAAAATTGGTTTGTAAATGACTTTTGACCAACGTATAGCTACGTCTGTTGTAACGCTCATGACCACCCTAATGATGACCAACAAAAGGCTCATCAAGAACTTTCATTTTATTTCTAGATATATAATCTTGGCATCTCAGAACTAAAACTTTGCTTTTTTGTGTTGAAATGTATTGTGTTACAGAAACCTTAGCAGGAATTATAACTATTATTATTTGTAGCTCATTTGTTGATAAGAATGATAATTTTAAGTAACAGTTAAAATTATCTTTAAAGAAAATCACGCATGAAACCACGTCTAAAATTAATAATATGAATAATATGCCAATACTTCAGATGTATACAGATGTTCCAGATTTACACTCTCCCTGAAACCACCTTCACAGTTAAAAAAGTTTACTAACTATAAAAAAAACCACTGCTAAAATGCAAGCAAAGAAGAACAGCAAAATGTTCACAGTTCACAGTGTCTGTGAAAAAATATAGGCAATGCTTAGTTACAGTTAAAGGCAACAAATTCAATAATATGTGAGCAAAAGACTTTTACATTAAATACAGGGAGAAGTATGTTGTGCTGATTTATAAATACGAATATATAACAAAACTGTGTACTAATCTCCAAACACCATGTTTCTATGAAACACATATAATCTAAAAATATATATTAGAATCATATTGCTTTATAACACAACTACAAAAATGAAGGATTAAAAGGATATCATATTGAAGTTGGCACAGGAATTGTTGTGGTCTGAAGGTAGATTCTGCTCAGGACAGACTCATGGGGAAGAGATGGTGAAAAGAAGCAAGAAGACAGAGAGACCCCTGAACCCAGAGAGAGGTGTGTACACAGTTACATCAATAAATAAGAACTGTACACCAACACAGATCATCAACGAGACAAACTCACACATACAAACCCACATAAATGGCTATGTATGGTATACATTGATAAGACTGGTATAAAATGAAAACGCAGTGAAGGATTTCATTGCTTTGGACTCAGGACAGAGGTGATATTTCCTCAGCAGTCATAAATGTGGGGAAGACAGAACATGCAGACAGGCCAATACATGTAGCATGCAAACAGCAAAACATAAAAAGGACAAAATCATGACAAATTGGGGAAAAACAGTTAGTATATCAATTAGTTACCTAGCAAAAAAAGCTGACAGAGATAGTACGGGTGAAGAACAAACTTTGCTTTTAAACTGTTATATTTAGTTACTGGAATACAATTCTTCAGAGCTTTAAAAGTTAAAGTAAAATCACCTAAGGGTGTGAAACTATAAAGTATAATAATGGACCCAGTATTGTAGACTTTATGACATCGGATGGGACAGGTTTGTGATTTCATATAAACCCCATTCCGTATACTGTATGTTTTGCTAATTTTGAAAGAGGTAGTAAACTTAAAATGGGAAACCCTTAAAGAACCATTCTGACTGAAACCCAGAGAGGGGGAAAAGTGTCTCACAGGAGAAGATGTATGAGGTGAAGGAACACTAGTGAGAAGAACAGGAGAAGCTCTCAATGAATGAAAAAGGAGCTGTCATATAGAGGGGGGAGAACCACACGTTGGGATTAGTGAAAAAAAAAAACATGAAAAAGAGGCAACACAAAAATCAAGTAACAGTGGGAGCAGACCCCACAACGGAATTATCAGGAAAAGGAAGGGAAACAAACAGAATCGATGCAATCCTGGAATGAGCTTAAGTAAAGGTTAGTTAGCAGCTTGTAAGTTGTAAGGAGACTCAAAAGGCATGCGTGAACTTTAACAGCTAAAATGATTATGTGTGTGTTTTTGGAGGAGCTCATCTGACAAGCACCTCTTACGTTTATTCGAGCCTGGTAGGAGACCACCCCTGCCGAGTTGTTGCAGGTGCAGCGGTAAACACCACCATCGTGGACCTGGGTGTTGGTGATGTTCAGGTAGCTGAGAACATTGCCCTCCATGGTGATGATCTGGCCCATGCGATGGTGGCTGTCCTTTACAACGGGCTCATCATCCAGAGTCCATGTGACTGTGGGCAATGGTGTCCCCTTGACGTTGCACACCAGGGACACGGGCTCTTTGGCATTGACCACCTTCTCGCTGAAGGCCGACAGGATCTTTGGGGTGCCGTCTGCAGGAGGAGATAGGCTCAGTCACATTGTAACAGTGATTTTATCAGGCTGCTACCTTGATTTCCATCATAAGGACATTCTGACTAATACACTGGTAAATTAGATGCTCACAGTTGCAAACATAAAACTGAAATCTGTTTACATGCCACCTTTCGCTTCACTTATCAAACCATACAGTGTACGGAAATCCTTTACACTGGATCTGAAACCTAAGAAGAAGATCAAAAGGAAATCACTACTGTACACATGTTTGGCACAACAAAATAATCATCATTCGTTTTCAAGTGAAGTGAGAACATGAAACATTAAGTTTGCCATTTTTGGGGAAACCCTGACTGTTGCATTCTGCTATACAACCAAGCACAGCTTTCTGACTTCATTCTCACTACTATTAACAGCACATGCTCAGCAGAAACTCTGTACGAAGAAGAGCAGGTGTAAGTCTCAGTCGTACAACAGATGCCTAAGTGTGGGTGGTTGGGGGTGTTCCCATGCTTTTGTCTAAAAGAGCAGATGATGAGCATAGGAGGGGTTTCCTCTTAAGAGCTGCAACAGGCTGCTGTTGCATCTGTTGGGTAGTAGGGAACGGGGTATGTGTGATGTGGCTTCAGCTCTATTCTCCCATCCATTCATTCAGATTTGATAATGGGACCTGCTACCTAAAAGAAAAAAATGTCTGTATCTTACCAACCTCCATCCTTGTTCCCTGACATACGAAAGCAGCCTTTCAAATTCCTCCTGCCAAGACAACCTTGATAGTTTGACTCTCTTGGCTTGATTATGGATTATCAATATTGTCTTTCTGCAGCTCTGTGGCCACTGGAGACCGTTGCCCTGGTAACAGGACTCAGGTAAGCAACACCGTGGCTGCCACGGGTTTTCTAATAATAGTAGCCACGCCTGCAGTTGCACTATGGGCCTCATTAGCGCACAGGCCTCCACGCGGATCGATTGCCTTGGTCCCACTGGTGCAGCCATGGCATGAACCCACAGGCGCATGCGTGGCATGCCCTCTCAGACATCAGGCTGCTAGGCAACAGCGTCGCAGCTCCTCTCGAGTAAAGACGTTTTTTTGTTCCATCTCCGTTTGATTTTTAGATACATGGAGCAAGATGTGTATTGCAGGCATACTTAAAGCATGAGCTCACGTGCTTCTTAACATGATTTGTTGAAAGCCACTGGTGGCTTGCATCCCCACTTGGATACTTGAGACCTGAACATTATGTAATGAATTTTGAAGTGTTTCAACAGTGATAACCTGTTGTTGTTAAAGAAACCTACACAAGATATAAGGAATCCATCATACCTACATAAACATTATATAAACATTTATAATTTAAACAATTCAAAGTAAGTGCCTTGCTCATGGGGATCAAGGGTTCTACACTGGGAGTTAGGATTTTGCTCTGGGACCTTCAACTGGAAGCTGGCAGTTCTAAAAACGATACTACCTGCTGCTACATTCATGGATGACAAATAGCATGTAAACATGTTATAAAAGTCATGCATGGATCAATGCTTCAGGACCCATGTAGAAGATGATTACCTTCCAAGATGACTTGCACAAAGTCCTGTGCAGACATTTTGCCCTTCCGGGCAAAACATTGGTAGGCGCCCGCATCGCTCTTGGCCATACCCTCCATCACCAGGTTCTCCCTGTTGATACCTGTGATCCTCACATTGTTTCCAGGGTAGATGATCTCTCCGTTGCGATACCAAGAGATCTCGTACTCGTCTGAGCCACTGACACTGCAGGATAGGGACACCTGGCTGCCGACACTGCCCTTTACCTTGCGTGGGCTCACCACTGCCTTCAGGGGCTCTGAAAGAGAATAGCACAAACAAAGCTAACTGCAGTGCACAGAACCATATGCAATTTCATGACACCTTTTCACAATGGTTAAAAGGTACCTGTCTACATTAGTCATCTTGTGGACCACTCACGTTTGACTAGGAGCCGCCCGACAACCTCGGCATTGCCATAGCTGTTCCACACCTCACACACATAGCTGCCTGTGTCACTGGGCCGTGTGCTCTCAATCAGCAGGCCTGTCACGCTCTGCCGAAAGCGGCTGTCTGGCTCCAGTGGGCTGTTGTCTTTGAGCCAGCGGTACTTGGGGGCTGGGTGGCCTGATGCTTTACAGGGGAGCTCTACCAGATGTGATGCCATAACCTCCCGATGTTCAAAGCCATCCAGAATCACGGGCTCTGAGTTAGTTGGATCTTAGGGTGAGTACGGAGAAAGAAATGAGTTACAGCTTCCCAGAACTGGAACACTGGCACCTTGGAATGGGCAAGCAGGAAACTTTGGACTTTCAAGTAATGGTTTTTCATACTGTACTCACCTGAGACAAAGAGGCGGGCGCTGTTGCTTTGCCTGGTCTCACCAGTGTAGCGATGTCGTGTGATGCAGCGGTAGTTATACAATCCGTCCTCATTCTGTACATCCAGAATATACAAGGCTCCCGTGGATGTAATGAGAAATCTAGATCCTAAAACACAAACAGACAAATTCACAAAGCTGTAGATATTTACACAATGTTTACTTAAGGCAAAACTCAACTCACGTCCAGTTGCTTGATACCTGCAAAAATATTTTATCTGATTAATTCCACTTATAAAAAATGGAGAAACAAAATACATGGAGATTGGCTGGTGTCTGTATAGGGTTACCCTCACATTATCATGCCTCGAGATTACAGGATAGGCTGTGGATTACCACAACCCTGACAAGGACAAGCTTTTAATGAAAGCGAATAAGTGAGTGAATAATAGTGAGCAATGGAAATGGCAATAAAAGCAATATATGTTGTATCTATTTTTAAATTTAACACTGAATCACAACAGGATATACTGTAAGCATTTTTATGCCACACTGTCACAGATTGCAGTCCATCTGGCCTACCCAGTGACCTAACACCTAACTCTAATTACATAAATTTCATTGTCAGATGGTACTGTATATGGTAATGTAGTGGTAATTTTAAAGGATTGCCCCAAACTCAATGGACTGTTATCATGCATGGAAAACCACATCTTTAGACTACTATGGCAGGATAGGTACTTTATTACTCCCTTCAGCTAATTTCACACAGAATTGCTCAACACCCGACATGCAACAACATGTGCACATAAAACATAAAGAAACACAGTTATATGCAAGCAAAATAGACCATTATAAATTACAGTTATACTAGACAATTAAGTACAAGGACAATAAGCTCACAGGTCACTTCTATGCTTCAGTGTTGAGGATACAACAGGCCCTCAAATGGCGGTTTTAAGGCAAAGGGCTGTTAGTAAGAAAGAGCCCAAAAATGCTTCTTTGGCATTATTGCTGAATAATCTGGTGGGAACTGGAGAGCATGGCAATCAGTTCTTGGGGATTTGAGGCATTTCTGATAATGATACTACCTTCCTCCAGATCCTGACCTGTACCACTGCCAGACACGAGTAAGATCTGTGTCAGAACCTGCTTTGTTTACAAATTTGTTCAATCTGTGAGCCTCACTAGATGAGATATTCTCCCAGCACACAAAAGTATAAAACATAATACTGGTAACTACAGCCTAGCAGAACATGTAAGGAATGTTGCCAAACATGCTAATGGACCTGAGCTTTCTTAGAAAGTATGACCGCGTCTGACTGTTCTTAAACAGTGTATCTGTTCTGTGAAACTCCTCCAGTTTTTTGCACTATCCCAAATGAGGAGTATCCCTGAAAGGAGAGGCCAATGTCAAAAAAAACTGCAAAATGTAACTTAACCAAAGACACAACTTTAATGTGTGCAAAATGTGGAGAACTGTCTTTCCAGGAGGAGGCAAGGAGCTTGGTGAGGTAAAACCATAAAATGGCTTCTCAACAGGGAAGCTCAGAAAGAAATTCTGACATCTGGATTTTAAAGAGGGGGTGCAGCAGGAGTGCTGGGGTGGGTTGTTTCAATATGCTGCACTCACTCACTCACCCTTGTTAACCACTTTTTCTTTTCAGGGTTGCAGCAGTCTGGGGCCTGTCCCAGAATCGCTGGGTGCCAGGCTATGAGGGTACACCCTGACTGTCAGGATGTGGCAGAGTAGCCACACATGTATATATTCACACACTGTGGGCAATTTAAAGTCCCAAAATAACATGAAGCATTTGTCTTTGGACTGTGGGAGGAAATCAAAGCACCTCTAGGAACCCACATAGACACCAAGAGAACATGCAATTTCCACACAGACAGAGCCACATTTTTAACCATTGAGTCTGAGCCGACCGGGCTCTGTAAGGTGACAATGCTACCTGCTGAACCACTGTGCAGCCCCACTGCAAAAACAGTGAACTGAGTTAAGTGAAAAGCCATTGCTGTCTGGGCGGACACACAGATCTCCTCTGTCTACCACAGCGCTCAGAATCTTGGACTGCAGGATTCATGAAGCTTTTTCGCAGAAAGTAGTAAAGCAAAGGTGTGACCACCTACAATTATTAAGCAGCACTGATGCATTGTTAGTATTCAAAGAAAACAACAAGACCCGTTACCATATGTCTGACGACCAAGACAATAAAGACAGTGACAAGCTCTGGGCTGTTTGCCTTGTTCTGGCTTTTTCTTTGAAAAGAATAACTAAAAAGAAAATCTCTGACAACAAATTTCATGCTGCTGGTTATTGTTTTCTTAAATTTAATCTTGTGTTAAAGAAAAATCAATAAGAAATGTTTATTTCTGAGAATAAGGCAAAATGCATTATTCATCTGTTTCTCCTTTGAAAGTACCTTAAGGATAACCAAATTCAGAAGAAAACATTAGATAAAACAAAGCAGAACCATCTTTGCAACGTACATAATGTTTTTCTTCTGCCCTTTATTCACATGATAGCAAATATATATCATTTCAACTAAAACAAGCCTGCTCCTAACTCACGAGAACACAAGTTTACACATTTTCTTTTGTGTATTGCTATTACAGTATGTACATTTATGATGGCCAAAAACAACTAAATTCAAGCAGCAGAAATAAAAAAAACTTTGTTTTTTTTAAATGCAAAAGCTCCATTCACCTTTTCTTCCCTTTTTCAGTTTCATCCGATTTCTTAAAGTAATGCAGTGTGTATACTGAATTATTACAATGATAGTAAATCAGTATGTTACTATATTCACTTGGTGAGAAAACAAATCTAAAGGTTTCTGGCTTTTGGCTTTTAGTGCTTTTTCAATTTTAAAAGGGCAATAAAAAATTAAAAACCTTGTTTAACTTGCAAATATAGATACAGTTAATGTTTAAATCCAAGTGAAGCAATCAAAGGCTTGGGGTTCATCAAATGAAGAAAGCAGAGAGAAGGGAGGAGAGGCAATAGATTCTGCAGCTATTGTGAGCATTGACCTAGTTAGAAACGAGAGTCCGTGGATTTGATATCCTGAAGGGTTTTTCAGCTACTGGTTTAAATTCAGTTGTGTGTGACAGACAACCAGCAGTAGGCAAGGGGAGGAGTGTGTGTGTGTGTGTGTGTGTGTCGGGGGGGTGGAGGGGAGATCAGATACAATGCCTGGTTAGCAGACACAGCCATGAAAAATTCAGCATCTTTGACTTTCAGAAGACCAGCATTTGGGATTCTCTCAATGGGGCTCTGTACAATTTTTACAGGTGGATAAATGCGCATGTTCACACCTCTTTTTACTCTCTTATACTTGATGAACGCTCAAAATCATTTTCTTTTTAACCATTGAGACCAATTCCTCTGTGCTTTGGAATTGTATAAAACGAATGAAGGAGGAACACATGAACGGTTTTTATCCACAAACGAGTCCCCATCTTTTACTCCTTTCTGAAAGCTCTACGTTTTAATTATTTTGAGGACACTTTTTGGGAATTTACCTGGGGATCCCACATTTGGCAAAACAAATTCATCTTTGCAGGAGTAACCAACCACATTTTTCCTCAAGAGAACATACAGTCAGCCACAGGGATGTTTCAGGATGTCATACCACTATCGTGATGCTCTGGCAGTTTGCAGGAGAGAGTATGGGGGGGGTTTAGGGGTACAAATCTAGACTTTAAAGTCAGCAAAAAGCAGAAATCAAAGAAAGAGAAAACGCGCACTCTGGTCTCTCTCCTCTCTCTCTCTTGCTGTCTCTGTCTCTCTCCTCCCCCACTTCTGCTGCTTGCTCTACAATTCTTCTCTCACCATCCATGAACCTTGCCTGGCACCCTTTGACGGTGTCCCTGGAAGTTGAAAAGATATTCAAAAATGTGCACTTGTTTTCCTAGCTCCTGAAAGAGGGAACACTTCCATTAAAACAGATAGGCTGTCATAGGCGACACGTTGTGCCGCCAAGAGCCAGTGTGTGTACTTCAAAAAGCAGCATAAAAGTGTTGACAATGGTAGCGGCAGTGGCGCATTGTGCGTTTATTACCCCTGCTGATCTCTGGGAGTGTGCTGTCCTCCAGGAACACTTTATTTAATGACTCTTCCCACACCGGGGCTACATTTCTCGCAACTTGACTCATACTTAGCATGTTCAATAAGGCATTGAATTTTTACTTTTGAAGAAGAGATGTAACCACAGTCACCCCCAATAAACACAAACATACGTACACACCTCAAGCACTACATTACCACTCATGATTTTTTTTCTTGGCACTCTGGCTGCACCCATCCTTTGTTCCCAGACTCCGCCCAGACTCAGAACACACTGAATTTGTGATGGAGAGGCTATGAGACTACAACAATGTTCAAGCTGCAGGTAATGTATTCATTTTGCCCAGTGGCAAAAAAAGCTCAGAGGGGCATCCAAGCTTGTATGTGCTTATATCTGCAGTAGCCTGAGGATGCAGCAGACCAGTACAGCTTGGAAGAGGAAAGAAGAGAGACAATTTCGTTTGTCTTGGACATCTTTCTCCAGCAACCTTTCTTCCTCACCTTCATTTGCAGAGAGACAGATTTTTTTCAGGATCTAATCAGCTGATGGGGTACATGGACCTTTTTGCCAGTCACAATAAATTAAAGTTAGTTCACTTTGATGAGGCTCTCTTTTCATCCAGTGAGATGGTGATTTTTACTCTGGAGACAGCTTGACCTACTAACTTACAGTGTTGTCAAAAAACTGTAAATGACCGAACAAAGGTCAACAACTAAATGAACTGAACTATAATAATGTTTTATAAAACCAATTTTGCTGTTGTAAATATCACATAATATAAAGTACTAGCATTGCTATTATCAAGTAAGTTAATTATATGACATATATTTGAATCAAGAATATGTGATATTTGACCAAGGTAAGGATATTTAATTGACATCATGGTCTAATGCAAAACTGGAATACACTACAAAAATATTTATGACAAATGTGTATAATGTCCACACACACACACACACACACACACAGATACACCTCTATGTTTCTTCTGTCCCTGCCTCATTAATTATGTAACAGCAGAATCTCAGCTTCTCAGCTGATTGGTTATTATGCCGAGTGGGCCGGCCCCTCTGCGTGCTCACAGCACATGTGAAAGGGTGGTGATGACCCCTGCACCGATGCCTGCTAATTCAGTGTGGAACATCAGCAATGTCACAGCAAACAGCAAGGTTTTGTTCAAGCTGTCCTCATGTTCTCCTTAAGAAGAGAAAAACTTAAAAAAAGAAAGACATTAAAACACAGGATTTTTAAGTTTAGGTTCTAAAAAATGCCAAAAAATGCATTACCATAAATATGACTCCAATACTTGTTGTTTCTTGTTAAAACTAGGATTTTCATATTTCACCATTTAATAAATTTAATTCAATATTTTGTCATTATTGTTAGGCTATGCAGAGGATCTTCAATTAATTTATTCTTAATTAATCCCCTTTTATTGTGACTTCCAACATGTTGTCAGAGTGATGTTGAATATCTCATTTACATTTTAATTATTTCTCACATTGGACTGTTTTGTAAAAAAAATTTACAGGAGAAAATTTTACAAAAAAAATCATCTTAAATGGTAAAGAGGAGAATTTGTGCCTAAGCTAACCCAGTACAAATTGGACACACATTATTGAGGTGAATAATAATTGAAAATTTTAATTATTTATCTGAAAACACCTTTTACCCTGTTGGTAATGCTGCATTCTGAGATGTTTGTACATCTTTTTTTGTCTTTCATCACAAAGCAACAAAGCATAACATATGTCAAGTACTACTGAAAGTGACACAAGTCCTGTTAATTTG
The DNA here is from genome assembly GCA_900497675.1 of Arapaima gigas. Lineage (NCBI taxonomy): Eukaryota > Metazoa > Chordata > Actinopteri > Osteoglossiformes > Osteoglossidae > Arapaima > Arapaima gigas. Next base: position 389,090 of record UFQX01000218.1, read on the forward strand.
CTTACATTTCACTCACTACCACACAGTTAAACCAGTTAAACAAACAGTTTTGAAATAACATTTTGGAACAATATCTAAAATTACATTTGAATAGTTTCTTCAAAAAGTAATCTGTTATGTTGCAATGTCACATTAAAGCATAATTAACTGGGGTGTTTTTCAACTCTTGTAGAAGTTATTCTGTACAATGTTTAAATGGAGTAAATCATTCAGATGTTCTTGCAATTAAATCAAACATAAAAAAACTGATTACTTAATTGATCATTAATCCCCTCTATGGTTTAGCAACCTAAATGTGCTGGGGTTTTTAATTATCTTGAGAAGTCAAACTACACATACCTTAACAACGTCACCTGCATTCATTTCAAATCTAACTGTGGATAACTGATGGATACAGAATAAATATGACTGACTTTGGAATTTCTCACATCTAAAATGACAATTTAGTCCACCAACACTCTGCATCAAATTTGGTAAATTTGGACTGAAGAATAGATATAAAATGTAAATGTGCTACACACAAAGAGACATACCTAAGAAGGCACACAGTTCTAATTACTGCTAAAGGACATGTTTAATTTAACTTGGCTAATACAGCAGAATGAGAAACAATCAATGGAGAGCGAATTGGGTGTTATCTGTAAAACTTTTTGTTTGTAATTCCAATGAAGTAGTTATTTGTTAACCAGGTAAGGAAGATAAAAAGTGAATATTATGGTGTGCTGAAAAGAAAAAGTAAAAGGAAATATGTTTAGAAAATATTATTCCACATTAGTATAATTTTAACACAGTGATATTAGAAATTAGGCTCCATGCATGCTATTTTTCCATATATTTCCTTAGAGTTTACATAATTCATTACAAGACGATTTGTGACACTACAAAGTTGACTTCTGATGCAGTATTGGAACAGAACCACAAACCTGCATGCCCACAAAGAGTATGTATTTTCAACATACAGAGAGCTGTAGACCTAGGGCCAATTTATCGGCTGACGCATTTAATGAAATGCTATCTTTTAATTCCATTTTTGTCTTTAATTAAATGTGATTTCAAAGGATTAATTTTCAAAGTCTATACTGGGATTTGGTTGACAGGTGAAGGGGAGTGAAGGAAGGAATGGAAAAAAAACACTTGTCAACAGAAGACCCCAAATAAATTTTCTAAACCCCACAGATTTCTGTGGAGTGGTGTGGGCACGAGGTGATATGGATGACGTCCTCTGGAGCGGTCATTAAAATGAACTAGAAACCAATCGTGCACGTTATGCTAAGTAATAAGTGGGCTCGTGAGGGAATTCTTTAAAAAACTCCTGTAGACGAACAGGCAGGAAGCACCAACTTCCCCACAAGTCTATACTCCATCATCCTTCTGACTTACATATGCCCCTAATCGCAATGCTGTTAAGGGGGGGCATATATATTAAAAATCTGCTTACCAGCATTCAAGAGTACCATGTTTTTGGAAAAAAAAGACTGCATGTGCTTGTAAATACCTATCTTTTTTTACATTGGTGCCAATTAGTAAAAATGTAATAATGGAATAATCACTGCTACTCCACTATTGAACTCAGTTGCAAACCAGGTCACTGGTCTGTCCAACTCCCATGTAACAAAATAAAGGCTTTTAGTTGAAACGTTTAACACTATTTGTTGGGTTTTGCAGAATATCGTAAAATAGAGCGCACAGATAGAAACTGTTACACTTACAAAAAGAACTGAAATATGAGCGCACGACCTAAACTTCTAAAGACACCATTCAAATGCCTTGCACTGTAGCATAAAAGAATCCTGGAATACTAGTATACCGTTTGTCCGTGAAATTCAACTGTAATAAAATTCAAATCAACTGACAGGTAATGGTGGCACTGGAAAACCTGGATCAGCACATTAAAAAAATCCTGAGAATGTATAGAGACAGACTACCATGTTCACTGGTAGAGAGTTGGCTATGTAGTCGCCACCACTGACATCTCTCTGATGGGGTCAGAGAAAAAAAGGCCAAACTTCTGGGAACTGGTCAATTCCTGTCCTCTGAAATGACTTACAAATGAACATTAAAAAAATATTGGAACAGGGAGGGAAAAACGGCTTTCATATGCTAATTCCAATCATAGTTAGGTTAGACAATTATCCAAAACATTTCAACAAGCTCCGCTAGATGGTTCCCAGTAGGCCTGTGAAGATTTTGACCTCCTAGCCTTTCTCTCGATGGGACAAGAGACAGATTTAAACCGTTGCTTTAAATCTTCTCACTTGCATATTTATGCATTGTTCAGTGGCTCTTGGGGAAAATACGTTTCAACGTTACATCCTTACTTAAAAGGCCGTGTTCTGTACTGTGCTGTATTTTGACAGAAGAGCCTTAGCAAATGCACCATTGTGTGTTTGTTATCAAAGGTAAGAGAACAAAAAAAGATCGACAGCACTGGCTAGCACAAGGAAACGTGGCATACTAAACCATTTCTAGGACTGTAATAAAGGGACAAACTGGAATATTAGAAATGCATGGGATGTTGTCAAAAAGTTACGTGGACAATCTGATGTAGAGTGATTGCACCACAATCCAAATAGGAGTGGAAAAGATGTTCCCTGTCTGACCAGGATTTACAAAAAAAACTTCCTCACTTTCCTTCCAACAACAGAAATTCCATGCTGTTAATATATGTCTTGTATAACCAAACAAGTACAGTAATTCCTTGGTATCCCTGAAAATCTGATTTCAGCGTAATAAAACACTCTAAACAACCGTTGCCAGTTTTAAAACACAAAGTTGTGATTAATTTGCTTTTTTTATAATGCATGGTACGGTATGTACATTACAGGAAATTTTGGTTTGGATGAAAGTTTGAAATAAGTTTATTAAATCGTAACACCAAGAGTAGTAAAAATGATTAACAGCTAACTGTTCTCTTTCATATAAATAAGGTAAGGTCCAAAAACGAAAGGATTTTTAAAAGCATTTTCAGTGTTAAAAGTACACTTAAGCTTCTTGAAAATTAGGATGACATTTCACTACTATGGAAGGCATTGGTGATCTCTTTCATGTTCTGCAAAGAAATCAGTCAGATCCTGTGGTTTCAACTCTAGCGGAATGCATTGTAAAATAGCATGTTCATAACCAACAGCCCTGCAGCCGCCCATTTTTCTCAGATAAGTAAAAAAACTCTTCCTCTGAAATGGCAGACGCAGTATTGTACATGTGCGACTGGTGGAGAAGCTATCTTGTGCGGCGGTTAGCTAATCCTCTTCTGTGCAGCTTTGTTGGAGAAAGGGTTGTGAGCCAGGCTGGGCAAACGCCGACAACAGCTTGGAGGCATAGGATTGCAGCAACAATACGCCATGTCACACCCTTCAGATGTATATAAATCCGTGAGACATCACACAGGACTTTGCACTTCCCCCAATACATGTCAGCCAAAGCTAAACATAACATGTGATAGTTGTGCCAAAATGGCCGCCTACTCTACTGTCAAGTCCTTCCTACGTTCTATTTTGCCATGTTGTACAAGCCAAGAAATGAGCAGAGATCTCTCACTAGCTATACAATAGTTACTAGAAAGGAGAAAAAGCACTTGCTAGAAAGGAATACAAACTGGTGTACAATTCAACTAAAAGCATGTGAGGGATGTTCTTGTCTCCCACCTGAACACTTTGTCACATGCCAAAATTTTTATGTCTTCCAAATGATATAGTCTACTTCTATCTACTATACAACAATAAATCAAACCCAAATACTGTGCTCAAATGTTCATAAATTCATTTTACAACTCCCACTTAGAGCCCCAGGTTGCCCTAAAGGTAAATGGTGTGTCCTCCTCCAACACTTTTCACTGTCCCTTCAGTTGTCAGCACAATGAAGGTCCCATAATGGTATGTGGGAAGAGACCCACAGCTGATATATCGTGCTTCTCTTTTGTATTGTGCTACCTGATGTACAGGCGCTCTGGGCTGTGGACCCATGTGCTTCTGTCTATTTCCAAAAACTTCCTTGTATATTATATTCTTTAATAGTGTATTTACAAGTCCATTAATCATGCTGTGGACGTTTTGCAAAACTAGATGGCACTGTAAGTGGAGTAGAAAAGACTCTATTCTGCCTGTTGTCCACCAAACCATTAGACTCAGCCCACACATGCTCTACACATTTAAGGACCACATTTGCTCTTTCAAGAACTGAAGAGACAGGAATTACCCCTCCGTCACCACGGTGACGCTTAGTCGGCCAGCGCTAATGGGAGAGTTATAGACTTTTCCGTAATCACACCGCTAGTGGCATAGCAGGGCACGTTGGCAGCACGTTGACTCCAACGCTACAGCTGATGCTAGCAGTTCCCTGAGTGGCTTGCAAATCTGTGAATGAAAAGCAAGTCCTGGGAACAAATACAGAGCGGAGAGGTGGCACTATCTCTTGGCTCTTCTCAAAAATCCTGTGACTCATTATCAAAGCTCCAAACTAAATCATGTACCATACTTACCACACAGCTAATGATCATTTTAGCACCATTTTAATCAATCAAGTAGAGTATATGAAAAAGGTCCAGGCACTGGCATTAGGGTTCACAAAGCAGGCTACCTAGTTAATTAAAGGATGGCGAGACAGGACACATCTTACTTTTCAATCTCTCAAACCATGCCGAGGGTAAACAGATGAAAAGATCCTGTACGGCAGCCTACAACTGACAGAAGACCTCAGTCACTTTAATCTCTTCATCCTAGACCTCTCCAAATGCAGCATTTTGGTCAAATTTGTCAAATTTCAGCTACGTGTAGAGTTATGCTAAATGTGTGTGGTGGCTGAAAAAAGCTGTGATTTTCTGAAACTGTAATAACACAGCTAGACAAGTCAGACTAAAAGGCAAATAATCAAACTTGTGAAACACCTTCAAACCTACAAGGGAAACTGCATATATCTCTGGGACTGTGACCTAGTCTGTCTTCTGCTCTACAGAAGGGAGTGTCTTTCCATAACATCCTGTGGGTGAACCTGGACTGTGTATCACTGTTTCAGGTAAAGGCTGTGCTTCACAAACCTAAAGGTTGGAGATGATGCTGAGCGATAGGGCCAGTTATGAGGAGTGACATTGAATCAAAGGCACTGACTTTTAATAGGGTCTGTTCTCAGTAATTACCAGGACACAATTTGATCAGTGTGGGCTAAGGATCTTCATCTGAAGGAGATTGGGGGAAATTAGCACTGATGTAATAAGTACCATTTGTCACCATTAGGGAGAGGTGTTGACAGCTACAGTTGTCAGGGTAACAGTGACTTGCCACACCACTACCAACATGAACCCCCCCAGACCACTGACAGACCTACCCACACATCACTTGCAGACAAATACATATGCATTTACTCACAGACTCAAAATGATGTGCAGACTGTTGATGTGTCACTATGTATATCACCCACAACCTGAATGCAAGCATGAATTTTTGCACACACTACATATTTTTTTGTTTTCTAGGATCTGAAAATGTCCCTGCTGCATGCTCTGAATGGCTCTACATGGTGTTGATCAGCAAATGGAAAGGCAAATGTGGCTGTCTCTTCAGCCCAAGAATGTTGCAATAATTGTGCTGTCTCCTGTTAGAACAAGACAGACAACACAGTAATTATGTCTTAAATAATCATTTAACCATTCTTTGACTAACCCATGAAATAAAAAGTACATATATTCCACTGCAACTTGCATGTCCCTTGGAAGACATGTATGTAATACAGTAATCTTCTGCATTAATAACTTCTAATAGTGCTGTTTCATTAAGCTCCATTTCTCAAGAACACATCTACGGCAATAATCAAGATTTCACCATACAAGTATAAACCTCTCGATTTATTACACTACATGCAGTTTTGGCAAGACGTCATAGAAGAGTTTTTGCTTCATTGCTAGGCAGTGTATCACAAACATATGGATTCATGGTGAGTTTGACTTTAAGAGACCTGGGTTTTAGATGTTTGCCTGTGTACAGCTTATGGATACATTAGGCCCACATTGAATTTGAGGCATGATTACAGAGCTGTAGTATCGGTTTTTTCCAGATTTAGTCAAAAAATCAAACCAGACTGATATTGTCTTCTTGGAATGCATCACTGTTCAGTTGCAGTTTGATTTCATTGCAGTTTAACTAGAATTTCTCTTGTCTGCCTTCCACAAAAAGAGAAAGCTTGCTTTAGAGGAGTCTCCTTTCCACATTTTACACAAGACTGAGATCTTTAGTGATCAGTCAGTCTGAAATAATTCAAGAAACATCTTTGGAGACCTCAAAGGCATAAAGTTTTGACACAATTTAATTTTATTCCACATCTTATCAAACACAGGTCTACTAACAATTTGGCAGAGATTAACAGTTCCATCAAACAAACTGGATTGCTGTTGACTTTTTAGAGTGCCGCATATAATTCTGATAAACCAGTGGACTGAAACTGAGTGGAGAGCTTTAAAATGAGATATTAGTTTGATATATGTATATGTTTTCTGTTGGGGAAGTTTTAGAACCAGTCACACCATTACACTATGCACTGGTTTGGACAACCACCCCAGCTTTAGATAATGCAAGTGCATAACAAAGAAACAATGATTCTGTTCTGTTCTAAATAGTAACTTGTCGATTATAAAAATTGTACAGGCAACTAATTCAAATAATTTATGCTTAATTTCCAGTTGCAATAATCAATAGTGCTATAATTAAACCTTGTATGTCAAAGCATTCTGTATGATACCACACTGAACTCAAAAGTTCATTAACTTATCATTTAATGTCTTCCATTTTTCCATCCATATAATCATCAGTACATTCAATACTGTGAGAATGAAATTAAACAGAAAATGTATAGAAAAAAAACACAGCACTGCATCGAGTGGCATCTTTTACTAAAAACAAGAACGTGACATTTGATGAAGCAAGTTCAAGATTATCTTTCTTTTCTGATTTAGCCATGGCTAAAATAGACCCGGAAAAAAATATTTACATGTACTGCTTATGTGACCGCTACAAAAAAGACCAAAGACACACAAAGACATGAAAACATGCCCTCAGCAGCAATTTACCTGCAAGTGGGATGGTGAAGAGCAGAGAGGAGCTTCCATAATCAAACGACAAATGTGGCATCATTAGTCTGAAGCTTGTCAGCAACTACCTGCAGCTGCTGTGAGCTGAGCGCAACTGTCCTTGGGCTCTGGTGCCTGACTATGCCTCGGCTATTGCCAAATCCGTCATTCATCTGCACGTGATTGATGAGGCCGTTCATTTGATCTGATTTCAGCCAGCATTCCAGTGCATCCACCACCCTCCCTTCCTCCAGTGATGGGATCTAACCACACAATTGGTGCAGCGACCTGTTCGGTGACCATGGCATGTAGAGATCACCTGACTAACCACAGGGGTAGGAACCTTTTTTGGCCTTTAAAGTGAAAGATTTCCAGTTTGTTATGTCTGGGAATTTGTTCTCAGCTAATGACCACTCACTCCAAAGGGCACAGTTAATTTTGGAACCATAACAGATTACTTATAGCATCTTCAGACATTTGCCACAACAAAAAACCCCTGTGTCAAAGAAAGAGTGCCGTGTAATCAGGATGCAGCATCTAGGAGCAAAAATAATTGATCAAACTTTCAGTGAATGGTGCCAAGCCATTTCATACTGCAACAAAACAGAAAATTTGGTAAGATGGTGGAGTCCTCCTTTCCCCATTGTTTCGTTCTGTATTCCCGGGGGATGCATCCCATTCCAGCTGACTACCCATCCTCCATCTAGACAGCTGATAAAGATAATTAATGTTTCAGGCTTGCTCAAAAACATCTTTGATGTTGTTTAATATTTTTGGTGGAGGGGTGGATATATTTTAAAAAATTGCTAAAGATTCCTGTCATGTTATGTTGCCTGGGAGTGATATGAAAGCCTGTGACATCTGACATTAAACAAAGGTCACATTGAAAATCAGGCTACAGCAGGCAGAGCAGAGCCATTTTCTGGGCTAGCATTAAAAATGTGCCAGTTCTGTCAACTGCTTTATATCACAGCTAAATAACATTTCAGCATATAATTTTAAAAACCCTCATTTCTACACCATTATATTGCATAAAAATTAAACACTGACTGAAAATCTACATTCAGAGATTCATAGAATGACCAAAATATATCTCAACTGAGGCCGCATCTACTCCTCTTGTTGTATTATCTTTCTGTATCAAGGTTGTTGAACAAAATTAGTGCAGTACGGTTGGACTAAGTCTCAAGTGGTGTACTTGCTAAAAACAGTTTTCTTAGTGCTACACATGTGGGGGTAAGTTGTGATGTCAAGAGAGAACATGGTTGTCAATCAATGCCACCAGTCAATGACAGGTAATGGCTGTCAAGTTGGCAGCACATTCCACCTTACTTTTTTGTGCTAAAATAAAGCTTAATTAAAAAATTTGCAATTAGACTCATAAATGTACATAATAGATAATAGGTTTCTGGGTGCTATAACCTTTTTTATAAAGTTTGCAGAGGCCATATTAGGTAAATGAAATCAGGGTTATCAGACACAACCAAAATGTATACTTCATGCTTTTCCCAGGAGCACATTTTTTTACAATTTTGAACTTCTACCATCTGAAGTAATACAGCAAACATGTAAACATGTATGTTTTGCTAACATACAGGTGAACAATAAACAAAGAGGGATGACCAGAAAATTTCCAAATAATCACAATTAAAGAAAACAACTTGAGCTCTTTAGCTGTTTTTATTCAAGGTATTGTCTTGATGTGAAAAATATGGTGTCTTGTACAGGCGCATGCTGTACCCTATTTGTGACAGACTAGGTTGTCCCAGTATGGCAACTTATGTATATCTGTAGCAACACACAGCCATAAAACCTTAAGAGTACTGAGCTTTTTATAATATTTACAGGTGCACCATTGTTAATGTCCTACATTCATCCTATATGTAGACATAGGTGTTCATTCATCTGATGATCACGGCTCGACATTGACGCTAATGGCAGGGATAACCAAAGCATCAAGAGATGACAGGAGAAAATCCTACTTGTTTGAAAACCCAATCTTATGCATGTGCATTTAGGGTTAGGGTTAGGGTTAACACCATAGCTTGTGATCTGTAATCTTGCTGGGCATTTTGGCAGCCTAAGCTAAACTATCTTGGGCTTCAAGGAAGAGACTAAATGCAACTTGCACAGCATGAAATAAAAAAAGATTCATCAACCTGAATATTTGTGCAGGGGTAATAGGGGCCCGCATGAACTAATGTTCAAGCATGCCGATATTTTCCCACTGATGTTGTATAAATCTTCACGGTGGTACACACGAACATGAAAAAGCTTTATAAGGAAAGTCTTCTCCTTTTTGCCTCTTTTTGTTTCTACCACGCCATCACATCCGTCTTTCTCCTTCTCCAGCTTTCAGCACTACACAGCCAGGAATAATTTTACACTTGGCTGACATATCAGCCTTGGGGACTGCTGTACAAATACAGCATTTATTGCCCGCAAAGCACATGAGCAAAAGAAAGCCCCCCCAAACACACACTCATTGCCCCCCTCCACTTCTGCACCTAACCTTTAAATTACAACTGGGGGGCTGGCTTTCTGGGCTTTGGCCACGTGGCTGAACAATGGCTAATTTCAACCTCAATTTCCCCCGAAATTAATGGAGGTCCAACCCTGTGCAGACTTTGTGCCTCTTAATTGGCCCATGTTAGATTCAAGCCATTAAACCACTGATGTCTACACATCCACAGAGTGCCAACTGGCTTTTTCCTCTTTGCCGGAGCGTAAATGTCTTATCTCCTGGCCCCACAAAGCATGCTTATGAATATTCATCACTTGCCGTTTTACACAGATAGAAACTTGTGTGTTACTCAACTTAAATTAGACTGTTGGTTCAGACAACATAGGTTCCTTGACGATTAATTTCCTTTCAGATTCTTAATCAAATCATCTAATCAAATAATCTTTGAATGCATTTTGCAGCAAATAAAACGGGTATATTTAAAATACTTACACAATACTAATTTTTTCATGCAGTTCTCACAACACAAAACTATAGAAAGAATAACTGTGATTTTCTAATAGAGGTACTGATTTTTGGGGGGAAATGAACCACTAAATGTATTGATTTTATAATATATAAAGCAAGTAAATAAAGATATTGCAGAGGTCTTATCTAAGCATCTGACATGTTTTTTTTATAATATGATATTGATGATATGATATGATTTTATATATTTTTGTACAGTCTTTAACAGGCAAGTGAAGGAAAGGCATCTTCTTCTTACCAAAGCTTCAGGATTAAGACACTGCCATCCCACATGAAAATACAACATATTCCTTCAGTTCCAACCTGCAGATCCTACTTGTGACATCTATATATCATCTTCACAGTGAGGGCAGAACTCTGAAGCCGCACATTATAGTTGAAAGCCTGTAGCAGAGTTGCTTGAATTACTATAGTTTTTTTTTTCTCCAGCTGCAACTTCACAAAAATGTAGGGAACTTGCTGCGATCACTCATTCCAAATGACTACGAACAGGAAATGGACAGATGAAAGAAAGAATCACGGAATTCTTAACAGTACTACGGCGAGATGGCATGAAACATACATGAAACACTCAAAATGATACCTATATCATTCTGTGTCTGACCATAACATACCGCTTACCTGTAAGTGCACAGACATAGGGCAATGCAATTTAAGCATCTGTCCTTGCCATTGCAGAAATTACGAAGACATATCCAACAATGATTTCATTTTGTTCTGTTTTGAGAAAACGTATTTATTGTCGTCCTTTTTTAAAATGGTTAATGAAGTCTATAAACACCGGCCATTCACACATACTGATTAAAGTAAGTGCAGCCGTTCATTCTCGCCCTTGCTCACAAGGCGCAGTACAGCAAATTGGCCACAGAAAGACCGTGATCAGCAGGCTCCTTGCTGGTGTTTTTGAAGCAGCACGGGCTCGGCGGCCCCGAGAGTCCCCCTCCCTCGCTCTTTGAAATACTTTACATGAAAATTCAAACAATGCCCCAGACCCCTATGTGAACATCATCAAGGATCAAAGGCGGGAAGGACTGTGTCCACAGGCTCCTCTACCCCTGCATGAAAGGCAAGGGATACTCAAGCGGCCGTCTCTTCAGCCATTTTACGTGGTGCTCTTTCATCTGCAGCTGCATGCTGTCATAGAAACTGATAAACTTGCATGCGTCCTCCTCGGAAAAAACAAAGAAGGATGTGTCAGGAAAAAATAACTTAAAATGTAATATTTTTTGTCTGTTTTCTCTATCTCCATTTTTCTTAATACCATCTAACTGTGGATAGCAGGGACAATTTTGAAGAATCTTTTAGTACCACTCAATGGCTAAGAAATCATATTAGCTCAGTCAAGGGGTGTAAGAGAAAAATGCAATTCAGCCTGCTGTGGTTTGGTTGCCTTGACTGATATTGGTTTATTTGATCAAAATGTGATTCTGCTTTGTTATTTTATTGTTGCTATTACACAGCGTTGCCTGTTGCACTGAATAGGGTCATTTTGGAAAAATACACACATTGTTGATTTTTAGAAGCTAGTGGCAACCTAACGGTCACCACATGGGCCTAATATTAAACATTGTCCACTGCAACAAAGATATATTGAACTCTTATGATCGTTTTCAAACTCGAACCGATGAATGATCTCAGAACGCAATTTTCATGGGAAAAAAAGGTAAACAAACAAAAACCATGAGCCACAAATTTATTCTTGTGCCAGTAAATTCCATAACTATAGAGTTCTCATAGAGGACTAAATTCATAATTCTATTAAACATAACTATTAAAACTAATAAAATTAATATTTGGCTAATTAGTGAAAACAAGCAAAAACTGTGCACCTTCCATTGTGCAATAATGACATCAACCAAATCATGCCAATTACAATAAAAAAGCCTTAAATTTGGAATGGTCTTATTTTATGGGTAATGCTGATAACATAACACATAAACAGAAGAGTATGTTTGCACATACGCCCATTACTCTCATGATGGGATTAATTGTTTCTGGTAAATCACCCCATTAGCTGAATTCCTGTTGTGAAGGGGTGAAATAACATTATTTCATTATTTATTTTAGGATTCAGTCCCCTCCTCCCCCCCGAAAAAACATGGAACTTGAAATTAACAATAAAATAAGAGGTATTTTTATGCATTATACAGACAAAATAAATGTCTTTTCCATTATTCCTTAAAAATTATTATTTCCAGCTTGTCTCAACATTTGAACTCATTCATTCAATATCAGTTACTGCATATCCAGTGTAGGGTAATGCATGACATGTTCCGTGCACGTAGGTTCGGAGACAATATATTTTGCTCAGACACTTATGACATGAAAAAATAAAGATTGTAAAACAACTGCCTGTGTCTTTCACTCTGCAAAACACACACACCATTAGGTGTGGTCCATTTCACAGGAGATTAAAATTTTTTAAGACTATTTGTTTCAGATGTCAGTGGTGTGGGTGCAGGCGGATGAGCTAGGGGAATGTCATCACTGCCTCTCTGGGACTCTGGGTTGAGCTTTGGGTCTGGTCATCCATTGTGTCTTCCTGGGGAGATGTTGCAGAGACAGCCAGTGATAAATTACTTGGGCTTTGGTGTGCTCGGAGTGGCTGACCCTGCCCGAGACGGCACATGCGATGATATCATTTAAATAACAGTTGATATCTACTGATATCTACATGTTTTTTGTTGATTTCTACGAGGACTAAAAAAATCATAGGTTTGAGCACCACTCCCGCAACAGCATCCTTGAGCAAGATACAGTACTTATAATGAAATTAAGCAGCTTAACAGTGTAAGTTGTTTTAAAGAAATTCACCACCTAATTGAAATAAGAACAATGACAACGACAATGACAACAACAATAACAATAATAATATGCTGTTTTATATTTTTACCTACTAAACACTTGTGATTAGTTAAGACTGTCAGTATGATAATAAGAAGGAAGTAAGAATAAAAACAGTAGCTGTTTTTGCCATAAAAGAAGCATAAAGTTCATGCCTTAGACACTGAAAGACACAGTAGACAGCGAATAAAATATCCTTTTATGGAAGTAAAAATACAGTGTAACTGGGCAAAAATGCAATTTTACTTAATATTAATTTTCACAACTTTCCACCAAAACCTTGTGATATCAGGACTAGTGTACTAGTACTTCCTTGTGAGCGATACGCATTCGGTCACATTTTACATAAAAGAACAACTTTAAAGTAATAAAAAATAACAAAGTTTGAACAAAATACAATAAATTCTACAGAAATGGTACAATTATTTCCAGTAATGTGTGTATTATATCCATGTAAGATAAGCACTGAAGTGGAAATAGCAACAATACTAACTTTAAATATTTAAATCCCTTAATAAATGCACTAATTTACATCAGAGCATATAAAGTTCTGTGCTACCAGTGAAAAATCTCATCTGAGCTGGATAAGGAGTAGGATCCTAATTTCAGTGTTGTATGGATTTTAACATTCCCGTTCTTAGAAACTGTGGTGCTCTGTTGTCTTATGTGCTCCACTTAGCTGACAGCCTTATGTTTTCAAAAAGCTGTTGTCTACAAATGAAACAAGACAATCTACAGCTTTTTCAATAAGTGATGGTAAAAAAGAGATTCAGAACATAGACGCATGCACATATGCATTGAGATATTCAAGGCCTGGGCCTATGCTTAATATAAAGAAAACATGTCCTAGAAGGATAAAGAGCCACAGACAGCTACTGAAAAATTCTTACACTTTCCCCTCAGCTGTTTCACCACTGCTACATGGAAGCTCCAGGCAGCAGTCTATTAGTGAAATTAACTAATAAATTGGCACTTTTAATTTTTCTTGAAAACCACTATACAAGAGGAAAAGGGTGAACTGTTTATACTGGAATGGCAAGAATGAAACAGGACACGATAATTTAATGCAGTAAGGAATAAAAGAAAATCTACACATCTTTGATGATTACCATTATGAAGGCCTGCTGTTTTCAAAGCTACAATTCCCAACAGCAAGTGGCTTACTGCATAAGAAATCACCTACTTGACACAGAATAAAACCAGTGCTGACAGCACTGAGTGCAATGTTTACCACTGGTTTACAGAACAACAGCAGCATACTGTCTCAGCTGAATTTTCCCACCAAACAGGACGGAGTAGAAAACAAACAACTTTACAAAATGCCTTGTGCTTCATCTAGGAGACCACATCACACTATGGGTTTTGTAGAATAGCTGTAGCGTAAGTAGGAAAGATGGAAATGAAGAGCTTTGCACACGGTAAACATGAAGCTCTATCCTTAAGCATCACTGATGCCCCAATGACACTGTTCCCTTGGGCTCGTGGTACTCAGCCTGAAGCCCTTTGGGTGATCTGTGGAAAGTTACATCATATGTGGATATTATCTATTTACACTGGTATTGGAGTCCTTGCTCTCAATCAGAGCTACAGTGAATATATTCTAAAAACCATCTAATAATGGGCTCTAGGCTGAGAAAAAACACTGACTTTCTCTTGATGTATAACCGTTCCAGGAGGGACCCTCCTGCCATACCAACAAGAATAATGTTGGTACCATATCTACTGGTATAAATGGGTTAAACAGAAAGTCACTATGAATGTCGTGTTCTAAGCAATTTAACAATAATCAACATCCATAGAATTGAGAAGAAATGTCACTAAAATTATGAGCGAGGTTCTTAAATCCCTGTCCTACAAGCAGTAGGTTCAGTGGCATTTCTGATGACATCACACTGTCAATTAACATTTTAATTAGGCCAGCACTCACTCACAGCTGGCTGGTGCCTGCGCAGACCGACCGGTCCCTCCACCACCACATCGCTGCTGGCGAGTTTCCTCTCGCCGACAGCGTGCAGGGGATTTTGAGTGGGCTCTGATGCTCTAACCGGGGAACCTGAAATTGCAGCTGTTGCTGTCAGCAGTCCTCCAGTTCCACCAAAGGTGCTCCATTAGCATAAGTCCCTGACGAGGTTCCAGCTTGTCACTCGTCACCATCCGTGTGGAGGGGTGGGGTGTATGCTAATGACCTCCTGCAGGAGTTTCACCCTCTGTGCACCCTGCGCTGACAAAGGAGCAATTGTGGCCAGTGCTAAGGAATAGTTGAGGCGAATAATGGCAAAAGGAGCGCAAAGATTTTAAAAAATGGGGATAAAAAATATAGAGCTTTCAAAAAAGACTCCAGACACTTGGATTCTTATAGACGTTTTCTCTGTGCACCAAAGCCAAACCCAACAGACTTTTAATTATTCATAGGGACACAACCCCTGTGAGCATGAATAACCTGTTAAAAGCTGCACACTTAACAGGTGAGGATGCTGAATGTACAAGCCCTTCACATGACGTTATTCCTTCATACTGAGATCCCAGGCATGAGGATGCCAAGGTTGCCCAGAGCTTTTTAATAAAGCACTAGAGCCACAGTGTCCCAGCAACTCGGGAGATGCAAGGTCAGAGAGCACGTTCACCAAAATCTGACTAATTAAATAAAACCACCCAGGATTTATGTCCATACCATAAAAGGTCACACACAGGGCCTTCTAGACAGTTTTAATGTAGGGGGCATCTAGCTAAAAGTGCCCAGAATGTCATATTTGTGTTTTCACCTCTCTCTGCAGAAGCACAAGGACAAGGAGCCCCCTCCCCCTCCTGTGGTATATCATGCTATGGTACGTTTCATCCGTGCACCTGGGCTATTTGTCACATCTACTCGGTGGTACGTTACTCCATGTTAGCTTCCATATTCTAACACGGAAACACAAATAAAACACTGGTGGATGTGGAACATGAAATTGAGGTTATTGCTGAAGATACACTGTACCTGACTGGTGATACACTGGTTGGGAGGCAGTCCAAAACACCACACTGTAATATGATTAATATAATGTCTGTCACATTTGTTATTTATTTGCTTTTTTGGATGGAATAGCAGACCACAGATTTCTCAGTTGGGTCACAATTGGATCAATTGGATTACTGAACAATGAAAGCTGGAGCGTGTCTGTCTCTCAGTGTGGTGTCTTCTAAGGAAGGTGGACATTTTGCATCTGAAAAAAAAAAATCTTTATTTCGTCCTCCCCCTGCTGCCCCTTCACACCATCTCTCTTCCCCTCCCTCCCTCCCTCCCTCCCTCCTCTGGCTGACAGCTACTCAGTCTGAAGAATATGAATTGATGTTACTGTGGAGACGGACGATTGTTCCCTCCTGTTTTCTTTCTTTTCTGCTTTTTCACCTTCTGTGGGGAGGGGGAGGAAATTGCAGGCCCATGAAAAATGTAGTCAAATGAAAGATTTAAAATTTTATAAATACTATACAGTGGTAATTGCTGATTCCCACTTATCCAAGGGCTGACATTATTGTGTATCAGTCGATGAAAATGTGATAGAGAATATAGTAATTATAAAATATAGCACATGCCTATACAAATTCACAACTATAAATGACTAAGATTATACAAATTTAAACATATAAGGCTGAAAAGCTATGTTAGAGAGCTAATTTCAACCGCAATCTCGCTTAGTATATCCCAAATGAATAGAGGTACTAACTTTCTGGTGAGGCATCATGCTGCAAAGTGAAATATTACACATGTTGCTGAATTTTAGACATTACCGCACTAGGTAAAATATTAAATATGGTATTTAAGCTGTATTATGTTAAATCTATGATGGTTTCAATTGTATTGGCCTGTAGAGATCTAAATCAAACAATTTACGCATCTCTTATACACCACATTAGGTTTAACTTGGCTCATCGCGGAAAAATTATTGAAAAGGCAAAATAACAATAAACAGGAATGAATAACATACTACACGTCTGGAGCAGAGGATACAGATTAATTTCTGTAAATGCTGATGAAGATGAACTAAACCAGTGTGGCTGTAGGAGTCAAAAGTGCCTTATCTTTTAATATAGATCTCTTCTGATGTAGATTCATAAATGTATATTTGCAGTACCATTTCATAAAAGAGATTAGTTATCTTTCAGAAGAAACTAGGCAAGCACTCACTTAACTATTCAGATCGGGTAATTTTCCGTGTTAAGATCCAATTTAGCAGCTGAGAACAGTCACATGATTCCCACAAGATAGATGATTGTCACCACAGCAGCAGAAATGAGACACTTCAGAATTTGCATAGAGCTTAATTTGATCTACTTGAGATTGTGACTTCTACACTTCATGTAATTAAAGTCAGAAGTGACTAATTAAGTTGGCGGTAAAACCTGAGATGAACCACAGAGGTATCCCCGCCGCTATTGACAAAGCAGCAGAATGAAGTGTAAATATATGGGACATGGTGCCAATGACATCACTGGCTCCACCAGACCTGTGTTCCTACTTGGACGTGCTGCTTTGGTTTACCAGGCACACTCGTTCTCCTGCAGCGTTCTGGAGTCTAAGCATGCAAAGAGCATGAAACCACGTACTGCACTGTATATTTGTTTGTCATTTGTTTTTCTAACTTTACCTTTTAAGAAATCTTAAGCTTTTTCTATAAGTGGTAAAGACAATGTTCTCCTTGTGAATAGCTATATAAATACATGTTTTACCCACCAGAAGCCTTTTATGTGGCTAGTGCTTTTCCTCTCACCCACTGCAAAGTTGTCTTAGTTGCTTTTACAATAGTAAAAACATTACAAAATAAAATTCTCCTCCACAAAATCATATTACTAAATTTATATGATTAATTCTTTGAATAACTGACAGGCATCGCAGAACACAAATCATCCTAATTGCCACTGAAGTGTAACGCTGCAGAGCATGCAGACTGTGGAGGGGCACCAGGTGGTGGCCACCAGGATGGAGCCCTGGAGGGGCTAGACACACCTGCAAGGCCCTGGGGCAAGATAGGATGCGGCAGTTGGGGGGGTGTAGCTGAGGCACCAATGGGTGGTCTCCCTGGACACGCCAGCTCCCACTACAACATCCCACTTGCTCCCATGGCACATTGCCAGCTTTCAAGAAGGTTAAGCAAATAATGTGAAAAACATCTGCTCGTTCATTTGGTTCCACTGCTGTTTACGGCAGGCCTAATGCGATGTAAATCACACGAGCAATTAGCAAGCCGTGTACATCAGCTTTAATTAAACCCAGGTTACTCGTCGACGGAAACCTATAAAGCAAAAATGCGAACTGCTTACTGTGGCATGAACAGGAACAGAGAGGGATGTGGCCTGTTAGCAATGTAGAGGTTGTTAAGGAAAAAAGGCATGATATTTTTAAATGCCATCATTTATTGATGTATTGCACTGAATGGATGTGGTGTCATACAACAGAAGGGAGTTTATTATCAGTTGAAAAAACAAAAAGGAAGCAACCACAGCTGTTGGGAACTGTATCAATAAATTTTGGTCAAGGATCTTATCAGGTATCAGATGCTCCCACTGATGCCATAGATTGAAATTCTTTAATGTCTTATGTTTTATTTCTGTGCTGCTGAAGAAACGCACAATTATTACTTTATTCAAACTTGTACATCATTATAGATGAATTCCTTCAGTGCTTTTCTTGTAGAATGTGCAGGTAGGATTTACCAGTTCTATTAATGTCAGCAGCTTTTTGGTAATGTCTCAATGAACTGTAGTCTCACACAGAACTGCAGTTAATTGCTCCATATGCAGTACAGTTGGTCCCCTACTTACAAGCATAATAGGAAATGAAAATTGATTTGTTACTCAAAAAGTTGGAAAAATGAATATCATACCAAGCAGGTGAGGGGCTTGTCATCAATTCAGTTTGCAAATACTTGTGTGATCTGATTTGGCAAAAATGGTTATGCGGAGGAAGTGACTGTTGTTTGAGAATCAAATGTTGGCATCTTCGTCTCCCTGTTGGTGAAATGCACTGTTACTTACCCTGAGTTGTGCAATGGTTCTGGAGAGAAGCGTCTGTTGAATGAATGAAATTAACTGTAGTGAAAATATCAGCACCTTGAACAGCTCTTTAGGGTAGGAGGCAGCAATGGAGGTTTTCAGATGTCAACAGAGCTGCCATTTGTCTCTCTCATTCAAAAAGCAGCTCACAGAGACTAGGCTAGACTCATGAACATGTCTGTGCATTGTGAGTCCTCTGGCAACAACATTTATGACACATATTAAATAAGAAAGCACAATAAAGAACCTAGGCCAAGTAGGATGCTGAAAATGTGAGGGAGCACTTACTGTTTGTGACTGCTATCTGTCAGTGAATCAGATGGAGCTTTGCTACACAATTTCGTGACAATTTTTTGGTTTGCCACGTCACGTCCTTTTTGAGAAAAATAAATACTAAACACTTCTGAAAAAATTTGCCAACAGCAAAATGATAGTTACACAAAGTAATCGTGACGTTTAACACACTGACTACAGCGGTCACCACAAACGGAGGTGACTTTCAATGGGTTTTGCAATTGTTACTATTTTAGTGTGACTTGGCTCATATTTGATGTTATTTGTGATAGCTCACAGATTCTGTGGAACGAGATCTCAAAATGTGTTGCGTTTTCCGATATTCTACTTTGTTACATCCTGAGGCGGGTGCAATATTACGTTACTGGAAGTTATGTGAAAAGTGTAGATCATATTTTGAATTTAGAGCATGCTGAAAACAGTACACGTCGTATTTTTCTGTGTTTCCACAGCTGTATTATTGGCATTAATCGAGCAGATAATGTGAATGTGAAGAAAGTTTACCTTTGCCAATCTCGCCATATAAAAGCAATTTTCTTTGCTTTGGACAAAAATTACAACTGCCAAAAAATAAAACCTATGAGAATTTCTAGCAAATGATGCTTGTGCAAACTATGCCAGAAACAGTTACCATTAATTAAAGTTTAATTTCTGATTGTAATTATAATTGCCACTGTCAACATTAATTAGTTGCTAATGATTATGTAATTGTATTTCTGTGCTGTGTCGCCACTGGGGGCACACGCTCAGGTGCTGGATGACAGTTGTTTCCTTAGTCTGCTCGGAGATACCCCACAGCTAAGCTTCAGTTGGGATGGGGTTGGGGTGGGGAAGGAGAGGGTAAGATGGATGGGGAATGGAAGAGGGCCAAAGGCTTGGTGATAAGGATTTGAACATGATGACACTCCTGTATAAGCCTACAAATATATGAAAGGAGAGATGTCATGTCAAAAGCTACATTTTCATGTTTTCCTCCAATCTCTCATCTTTCCTATCTCACTCTTACTCACAGTCTTCTCTTGCTCTTGCTAGCTGGGGTTGGAGTGAATACTGACAGGGATTCTACAGCATACTGGGGAAAACAAAGGGGGAGGGGGGGGGACCCCAGAACACCTCTTTGGCCATACTATTATTACAGGATCTCTTTTTGCACTGAAGCCAGTCGGTCCTCAGTTTCTTCTCACTCTACCCCACTGGCAGACATGCTCTTCCCATTAGCACGGACTGGAGAAGAGAAGGTGAGACAGTTACTGTGACAACTGAGGGAAGAGTGAAATGCCAGCAGTGACACTGGCAAGGGGAGTGGCACACCTTCAATCAGGGTGGGGGGGTGACTAAAAGCCAGATCAGAGCCTGTGTGCCTGTGTGCAGCACAGCAAAGCTAACTTTAGCACACTGATAATTCAATGAGTGACAGCTGACCAGAATCCATTAGATATTTGCCACTCAACCCAGCCTTCTGGCCCAAGGCACATCAAGGCATCTACACTGGCCAATCGAAGCAACGCTACGAGTAGGTATCTTTTCTGCCACTGTGCGCAGGTCTCTTGGTGGGGTCTGTGACCTTTGCACAGTGGGATGGCCTTGTGAATTCACCAAGAAAGAGGAGGGTATACTGTTATCTCTCTTACAGCCAGCAGATGCGTCACAGCGCTCCCCAGGGGTAACTATAGTGGAAAACAAGATGCATATGTGAACTGTTTGTCCGAATGTCAGGTTTGCTGCCTGCTGCATGTGTTGATGCCTCTGGGCTATGACACAAGGAATAGTTCCCTTCTGACCCCAAGAGGGAGATAAATAGGTACCCATGGGGAAGCAGAAGGATAGAGAAAAACAAAACAATGGGACAGCTGAAATGGAGATGCTGCCCCCTGTAGTGTGGATGACCTTATAACAGTGTCAGCCCAACAATGACCTGTCAGATCCAGCTGAGAGATGTCCCCCACCACACCAAACGGGGTCCAAGTGCCAGTGGTAATGAGAACGTGGACTGAAAATAAGCTGCAATACAGTGTTTCTGCTAATACAAGAGGAGCAAAAGGCAAAATTCAAAACTAATAGGGGACAAACTGACTGTAAAAGATCTGAATAATGAGGCACAGAATAATGGCGAGGGGAAAGTGGGGAAGGGGTGGATGGGGGGTGACAGCTTGTCTAACTGAAAGGGGAAAAAATAACATTTGAAAGCTTTTTTTTTAGCTTTTGCTAAAAATGTCCTTTTCGAGACTAATTACTGTCACAAGGCTAGGCAGCAGTCAGTATCAGAGGGAAAGAGAGAGAGAGAAAGAGAGAGAGGGAGAGGGGGAGAAGGAGAGAGAGAGAGAAGGACAAGAGATAGAAAATGCAGAAGCATGACACCAACCTTCCTGACACACCGACAACTTATTTCTGCCTTTAGTTACAAAAACAGTAGAGCCACTGCACTGTAAGCTCGTGTGCTACACTTTCACACACTCCTGGTTATAAAAACTTTCCCAGTGACAACAGGGAGATAGCAGAACAAAGGGAATATGGGAGGGTAAAAGTAAAAATAGCAAATCAGTACAGGCGAGAAAAGCAAGTGAGAAGGGGAAGGGGTACATGGGACTTTTGCTGCTGGGCTGTCCTTTGCAGGCGCAACTTGGGTGCCACAACCCCCCCCCAGACAGCCAGACATTAGATAAAGCTTCTTCTTGATTGAATGTGGGGTAATCAGATTAAGTTACCAGCTGCCACAGACAGCTCAGGTCTTGGTATTTTATAGGGCTCCTGCACATGACCAAGTGTATATGTATATACAGAAAGAAATGTCTGTGCCTTGTTCTCTGGATGGCTGCCTGCAGAAAATCAACATATTGCCACATGGCAAGCCACAGTTTTCTCCTGCACACTGCAACTAGGATGCATTGCAAACCAGCAGTAAGAAAACAACACATAGCCCCCGGAGGCAAATAGAATTCAAGTGAGGCAAGGCACCTGCTCCGTGGTGCCTTACCAATAAGCACATTCAGTCTCTGAGAGATAAAAACAACCTGTGCCCAGTGATTGGTTTCCACCATGTTTACCTTTCAAGAGGAAGATGGTGAATATGGTGAAGTTGTGATGTACCTTAAAAAGAGCATTTTTGTACACAAGGGACAGCAGTGCATGGTGAAATACTGTCTATCAGGAAGGCCTATAGACCAAATATGCAGGCTCTTAGGGTAACATTTGTTATGGGGGTGGGCTGGTAAGTGTTATCTAACAATCAGTCGAGGGAGATTAAAAGGGTTTACGTCAGGGAAGGGGTTTCCCCGACACTGCGCCAAAGACGTTGATGAAACAGCGCTCGGCGTAAGAGACACGAGAGAGTTATCAGCTGAAAACCTGTTTGCTCGAGTGCGCCCGCGGTATTCCCTGCCGTCGTGTGAATGAAACACATTTGTGCATTATGCAAGAGCTGTGTGTGGAGGCCTCTGTGATCACGCTGATACACGGGCATATCAAAAAGTGGGAAATAAAGAAGTCACAATGCTTTCATCAGCAGCATGTGCTTGGGGGACACCCCCTCCCCACCTGCTTGTCGAGAGACTTTCATGTTGGCGTCGAGGGAAAGTATTGTGCGTATGCATGTGTGTGTTGGTGGGTGGGTGCTCCCACAAACAGAGCATGGCATATGGTGCCTTGAATTTTGGCGATGACAAGGGACAAGTTAACACAGCAGTCTGCAGGGGGGTGGAGCAGTGCATAGCGGGTGCGTGCGGGGGGGAGGGAAGGGGTGGCTTGCTAAATGCTCTCATCTGTTCCTGCCCTCGGGCTCTGCTGTATTGTTTTATGTAGATGAATTTGTAACTGTGCCTTCCGTTTAGCAATGATATATAAATACATTAGAATAATGAGACCGGTATAGTGCACCAGTTCAAAATGCAATGTCAACAGTGGCCTCAGGCCACTTGCTCTTTTTATCATTACAATTCAAAGATGAACGGTTGAAAATACCCTCCTCCTTCTTCTTGTTAATTACTGCTCCCTCATGGGGCCCAGAAAGACGGTTTACTTGGTTGGAAATCTAACAAAGCAATCAAACACTTAACAAGCGTTTTCTTCCCTGCATTTCCTGTCTGTTCCTTTTCCTCTGCCACCGCTGAAGTTCAGACCTAAGTAATAATCCTGAATCTAAGTAGTGCACTTTAAGGTCCTAAGAAAAAAAAAAAAACAAATTCAGATTTTGAATAATGTGGTTGTTTTGATTGAGGAACATCACAGTAAAAATGTTAGTGAAACGTATTGCACATAAAATTGTATAATATAACTAAAATGTAAACTGCATATTTATTGTTTTTATTTATTGATTAACATTGTTTTCAGGTGTTTCCCAAATTCTGGACATTGAAGTAACTGTACTATCTAGTCATAGTCATAATATGGTAGTCATAACAAACACTCCTCTTTCTAAATTAAAGTTTTATGGTTTTTCTAAAAACTTCAAAAGAAAAGTATCTGATTCTAATAAGCATTTTTTTAAGGCAATCTGGAATATCCCGTGTCCAGACACAAACATCCATACATCTTGACACTCAGTTGATGCACAGACTATACTTAGTACAGAATATCATATTGCAAAAAGAAGAAACTGTCTTGTCTTAATGGGAAACTTTGTTATCTGATACAGTGATGGGCTGCTTACCGTCTCAGTAAATGCAAACATCTTTAAAGCAAACCTAAGGAGCTTTTAATAAAGAAAAGGGGGAAGCAGCAATGAAAGCCCAGTAGATTTCCATCTGGTTAACTTCTATATGCTGGGATTATGTAGAAATCCTCAGCACAAATTGAGGCTTGGCTGGAGAATGGTTATTTATCTCATTCCAACTCATATTTATCAACTGAAAACCATCTGTACTTAATTTTGCAGGGTAAAAAACCTTTACAAAGAAAGGATTTAAAGAAAGCCTCTTATAGGAGTGCTCATTTTTATGGTGAGGGACAGCTTTGGAAGATGAGTAAATGTATGAATGGTTTCTTGGTTGATGTGCTTATGATTGGCTTGAAATTTGTGATTTTTATCTGTTTTTACAGCACAATACATAATATATTTGTTGTAATTGAGGTTAAACATCTCTCAGCAGTCCATATCTGGCATACCTAGATCCTTAGCTACTATACAATCTGTTAACTGCTACCTGTTTTCTTCTACACTTTAATCATATGTCTAATTTCATAACCACTAAGCAACCTAGTGCCCTACATGAACTGTTCTACATCTACATGTACCCCTAACATCATATCTTTTCATACAGTATAGCTGTTCTGGTGTCTGCTGAGTTTCTGAAACAAGTTATGACCTCCATGGCAAAGGATTCTATTTCAGAAAACAAAACATATAGTTCTGGTTTGTTGACAATTGAAAACAATATACCACCAGTATGTGAAGGAAGAAACGTTTTGGGCATCCAAGCAGCTAATACGCTTAGCCTCTACAACTCTTCATTATGTGAAAACTAACTGATTCCCAGCTAAGCATTTAGACCTTGTACATAGATCTAAATTACCCCCAAACAAACAACCTGAGGACAAGAAAACAAACCTAAATTTTTGTTAAACCAGTCAACAAAACAGGAGTTTTAACCTTCAAATTATCCTTTTTGCTCAATTTAAACCAAATAAGACTCAACCAAATAAGACTGTGAGTACTAAAAATATTTTAAAAACCATTGGTGCCTTTCCCACTATTCTTCCTTCTTTGAGCAAGGGAACGGAGAGGAACTAAGAGTATCACCTATGGGAAGATGCATGGATAAGACCGCCTTGGAGGACTAAGGGCAGAATTGCAGTTTTTGCAGAATTTCTCAACAGCAGAAGCATGCTGCATATCCATGACACAGATGTGACACCAGAAGATGGGGGATAAGGAGTTCCATGTAAAAAACAAACAAGTTAAGCATTAATTACTCATGTTGCTTTTCTGCATTATTAAATCTACACAGTCAAAAGTCACAGCTTTAATTATCTTCACATCCATTTAACAACATTCATGATCTCCTGAGAAAAAGCATGGTGTTCACATTCACATACCAGAATTTAAAGATTGATTAAATTATATTTTACAGTTATCACTTATCTCCAAACAAATAACTTGGTGACAAAAACCAAAGAGACTTGATAAAGTCTTGATAAAGTTTTTACTTATGGTAGTGATATTTCCAAATGGCATCTGAGCTTTGTAAAAGACTGAAAAGTAACAAAAAAGGTCACTTTTACTAGACCGAATTTGTTGCTCATTATTGCAACACAGATAAGCAACAAATTATTACGGAGTAAAACTCTACAATGTCACCAAACGCTTAAAGTCCATTTTGAGGACCATTAATTTTTTTTTTTTCCTAAACGTTAATTCCTCTCGACTCCATATGCCACAAGGATTACCCCACACTAGCAAATTCCGTCTGAATGAGGTCTGGGGTAATTACTTTAGAGAGCTGTCATTGTACGGCTCAGAATTCAATCCAAGGAATCGATTTCTGACCTGTGAGCCAGTCAGAGCCAAACACATAACCTTGCACGAGGTGCAAGCCACAGCCTGAATGGCAACAGTAGGAAGTGATACACACCATTTAAGGCGTAGAAACATCCATGGACTCACTGCAGAATTCATCACAGGGATCCAAATTCCCCCAGTGCGGTGTTCCATAAGTGGTGGCAATAAAAAAAATCACAAACACTTCATACCAAGATGTTCTCATGATGTGAAATATGACTTAAAAGTAATCAGGCACCACTTTAATGAAGGCATACTTTTACAACACAGCAGGTAAGGTAAATATATTAAATGGAATATTAACTTACTGCCTTCAACTTGTAAATACTATAATCCACACAATTACTAAATAAATACAAAATCACGGTTTTAATATTGGAAATATTGAAGATTTTTATGAAGATTTACAGAGCACTGTGCAATGTCCCATGAATATTGGGATGGTGCAAACATCCTTCTCATATTAAGACAGTTTGATTTCACAGCACACAACCGTAAGACTCAATCAAGGCTTTCAGTTGCTTTGAAACATGAAAATGAATTGCCATAAGCTGTTTCTTTGTTCTGTTAGCCAGCCCATGCTGGACACACAGAATCTATTGCTATTCACAGTTAAACAAATAAAAAATACTGTAGCACTCTGGCTGGTTTCTACCCATTCTCAAATTTTGGTGCACAGACCCTTTTACACACTTGATAAAGTAAAATGCACAATTAGTTCACAGTTCATACATATTCAGATACAAATGTGTTGCAGGTCATAGGTAACCCCAAAAAAATTTGACTGAACAGGTTTAGCTAAAGGAAAACTATATTGTCACACAGCATTATGTCGACCACTCACATTAGTGGAAATGAATTAAGAGATTTTTGCCCATCAACCCTGATGTCTGACACTGGTGGCTGCTGTCCGTCTGTCCGCCAGCATGTCACAGGATCCATTTAGGATGAGATGCCCCATTAGAGCAGCAGGCTGGTCGTTTTTAATGGGCCAGTCGTGTAACCTGATAAAGGGCAGTGATCCATCTGCAGTTCTCGGTCAACTCTGACACTGTTGTCTTGGCAACACAGGGAGGGGAGGTGCTTGAGGATAAATATTTTCTGGTTGGTGTTGTTAAAATAGTGTGACACCAACAACAAGCTAACATTTTCTCAGGGTTTACCTCTAATAAGACCTGATGACATGTTCCCAACAGTAACATAAAAAAATAAATAAATCATCATCATCATCATCATCATCATCATCATCATCATCATCATCTACCCAGTTTGCATGTTTGCTGCCTGCCTATATGAGTTTTTTCCCAAATTGGTTAATTGGTCGCTCTAAATTGCTCATGGTGGGTGACTGTGTGTGTATGGCCATCCTACAATGGACTCAAGTCCCCTCCTGGGTAGTTTCATAGCCTAGTGCCCTATGATTCCAGGATTAAGCAGTTACCAATGATGGTTATGTTGTTTTACTTGCAGCAGTACCAATACAAACATTTTATGAAGTCATCGTTATTTACTACATTGGTTATTTCACATTTGTAGTACAGTTTTTTTGTCAAAGACTGAACAATGATCAGTGATTAATAGTGATTAGTAATTGCTGCTATTTGGCAGCCTAAAAATAGTCTACATGCATACAATAATAACACAGTCATGAGTCATTTAGTTTCATTCAACAGCAAATGCATTGCTGACATTATGCGGAACACATAGGGCTAGCAAGCGGTGAAGAATGTAACGCCTACCTCTTTATGTATTGATAAAGCTGAAAAGATTTCCTAACAGCAACACAGAGGCACGGTGGCTACATATCTACTCGGAAAGCAATTGCTGTACACGCACGTGTATTTAGTCATGGTTTTCTATGCTGAACAGTAGTAATTTGAAGGCTCACACTGCCAACTTCAATTGACAACCTTTGTTTTTTTATGGACCCAGGCCTTGTCTCCCCACCCAAGCTGAAAAACGCCAGCAAACATGGGGAGAAAATCGTCATTATGGGCACCACTGTACTTCCCTGTTCAGCTACTGCCAGCCATCCCACCACGAGTACAGACAGTGCACTGGCTCTCCTTCCAGAAGAAAAATAGCCTTAAACAGTGTAACAGCACAAGTATGCAGACACCCCACAAAACATCATGCAGCATCTAGTACAGTGTGACAGTAGACAACTCCAGAAAGAGATTGAGTGGCACTGACACCTTATGCAATAACTTTTGTCTCTTTGGCTTAAACACTAAGGATAACATCACTTCATCTGCTTTGACATTTTTGGGAAATATTTTTTGCAGTATGCCATATTAACTGTGGCAGAGACTTTTTGACAACCAAATCACCTCTGTATGTAGTTTTGTATCTCCAGGGGATTTAAAGTATAATGCAGCTGATGACCTTTGTTTGTGGCACTGTGCACTAATGTAAATGTAGCCAGGAGAATTTCAGTTGATGGCAAATTCCTGGATTTACATAAAGTAAACTTGTTTTGGGGCAAAATTGGGACCAAGTTGAACATAACATTTTTATCGGTTCCATAGCACTTCAAGAATCTGACAGTGGAGGACCTAAACTGGAAGCAAGGTGTTAATCCAAGACATCAGTTATCACTTGTGCAAAAGTTTGCATAAATGAATTAAAACTGAACATGCAATTTCAAAACACAATGTGTATATTATATACACCAATTAAATAGATAAAAACAGTAGGTTTTAGATATACAGTGCTGTGAAAAAGTATTTATCCCTTTCTGGTTTTCCCTTATTACTGTATATTTGTCACTACAATTGATTTTAGGTCTTTAGGTAAAATCCAAAGTTGTCAAGCACCCATATCACTGACTTAAAAAAGTAATTCCCCCTGAGTGACTCAACCAACCATTTGCCCAAATTTAATTGATAATTCAGGTGACTGAACAAAGCCAATCAGCTAACCCTGTTGGATTTACCCCTAACTATATACTGAACCTTGCCATGAAAGTGAAGTTCTTACCACAAAGTTTGTAAAAGAATGCTATGCCACTAACAAAGGAAATTCCAGAAAAGATGACAAAAAAGTTGTTGGAATATTTCAGTCTGAAGCACAGTGCAAACTATTATCTCCAAATTGAGAAAATTGGAATGATGGTGAATCTTCCAGGAGTACCTGGCCAGCTAAAATTACTCCAAGGGTGCTGTGACCCTCCTGCCTCAGCTAAGGCCAGGGTTCATGACTCCCCAGTAAGAAAGAAACTGGGCAAACACTGGATTCATTGGCAAAGAGCTAGATAGAAACCACTTCTATTCAAATCAATGATTGTTTCACATTTGCAAAGAAACACAGGTGGGCTTTTGTTGTTGGATCAGGCGTGGTCCTTAGTGATATGCACTCCTAGGAACTCTTAGGCACCAGCTCCACTGCTGAACCACCGAAGTACAGAGGAATAAGTGAGTAAGTTGAATCCATCTGAAGTCAACAAGCATCTCATTGGTGTCGTTTACACTGAGGGATGGATTACTGTCTTTGCAGCAGGCTACAAGCAGCTCCATTTCCCTTCTGTAGGCCAACTGATTGTTGATGATGAGACCCACAACTATGGTGTCGTCAGCATGCTTGATGATTGTATTTGAAACAGTCATGGGTTAGGAGGGTAAATGGCTGTGGGCAGTTTTCTTTTCATCTTCTATACACTTATGTTAATCTTCAAAAAACTGACCAAGGCTCATGGAATTGGGTTTGAAGCAGGAGATCTCAATGGGGAAAAAGTTCTGAATTATGTAGTTTTTTCCACTCTTACAGTGTGTGTGTGTGTGTGTGTGTGTGTGTGTGTGTGTGTGTGTGTGTGTGTCCTTCTGTAGGACAGAACAGGTGATCAATGATTTCTAAAATGCAGGAAAAGTACAGTCCTACTGGGCTGGGGGTGTCAGTCATGCACAAACTGTGTGCTATGTGGTTTCTCTTACAGCTGTGCACCATGAGAGAAAAAAAGCAGGAAACCTACAGCAGTGCACACACTCAAACAAACACTTATCTCTGCCTTTTTTTCTAATCAAACAGCAGTGTGTAATGTGTGAGCCCCCACCCCTCTGTAGGAGAATCGCAAACAGTGACAAATACCTGTCTCCATGCAGGTGCTTGTGACTGTGGTTACACATGAATACAAGACAGGACAGTACAGTTAGATGAGTTGTTTGCCACTGACTCATTTACTACAGACTCATGAACTATAAGATGCCACTGGCTAAATATATATTAAATAGTATGATGCTCAGCAGCTGCTAGAGAACAATACACTCAGCAGTCATATAAACACGATCCATATAAAGAAAAACCATTACATCAGCTTATGAAAACATATACCCCTTTTTTATATAATGGGCTTATTATTACAACAGGTTTTTTTTTTTCCTTTGTACAACCTTGACAAAGACACAGAGTACATACACACAGCCAACTCTAGACAGGTGTTTCCTGACATCAAAACTCTACTTGGTTATAGACCTACTTCCAAGTTTCTATCACATTGACAACGACAATCAATTACACCAATTAACGTAAATCTTGCATCAGAACTGAAACAGCACATTCAGTTGTATTATTCATTCATTTAGCTGATGCTGCTTGAAAAGCCAGTCACGTTGTTAAGCTACGTACAATTATTATTGTTTTAAACAACAGGATAATCTTGACTTGAGCAATACAGGGAATATACTCTGCTCACAGGTACTACAGCAGGGGTTCTGTAACATTCGTAACTTACACTGATTTACATAGCGGACACTTTTCTCCAAAGTAACTTACAATGTTATGCTATTTACAATGTTTTAAACATTTATAGAGCTGAGTAATTTTCACAGGGGCAATAAGCGATAAGCACCTTCTTCAACAGTACTTTGGCAGGAGGTGGGATGCGTATCTGTTCCTTTAAGTGCAATATGGCAGCTTTAACCACTAAGCAACTCTAACTGTATAGTGCCCATATGTTTTGTCGAGTGAAAGACATAGACAGTGATCTTGTAAACTTTCTTTACATCATAAAAATCTGTGTGCAAATTCTCATTATCATGTTATCATTAATTGCAAAACAGAAAAGTACATCAGTTCAATATTTCAAGACACTGAATTACAAAGTCTGCGCATGTATATGTACATCCCATAGTGCACGAAATGTCATAAGCAATTATGATTAATTTGAATTTTAGTGACTGGAATGGAACTGGTTATTTAACTTTATTCAGTACAACTTCCAGTCACATGTTGCAAGCCATGCTTTATGTCACAAACCACAGCTTGTTTTTTTCCCCAAATGACAATGATTTGTTCCCTTTTTTCCATTTAAAATGCATGAATGTAAAAGGAAAATTAGAGAAATCTGTTCTTTTTATGGTTTTCCCATTATCTTTTTTTCTTTGAATTTAGCACAGTTAAATTATTGAACTAAAGTAATTATTTTATATATTTGTTAGATTTTTATAGCTTGGTCATTTTATATTTGGTGAAAATATTACATTTTCCTTACATTTGTATTTAGTTATTCAGGTTAAAAAAAAAAAAACGTATATAATACTAAATTATGTGGACATTGGATAATGTTGTGAATAGTTTCTGAAGTATTTTTTAACAATTTTTTGCATTAACTGAATCTTTCTCCTTATTTTATAAAAATGCTTAAATATTTAAATATAAAAAATAATCTGCTCCGATGAATTCCACAAAGGATTTTGATATTTTCACAAACTATTTTGATAGTATGTTTGATATTTGATATTATTAAAATTATACAATATCTCATAGTATGTTGTATACTTATCAGTGCATTCATAATTGGAATGCTGTAAGATTAATAAAAAAGGAAGTGTTATTTTTCATTTGGAAATGTTTCTTTACCTTCCAATACATCCGAATTGAAAAGTCTAACCTTGTATGTACCTAAAAAGCCTAGCAACAGAATTCCAGTCTCTGCAAAAATAGATGGGCTTTTGTGAAATGGCATCTCCCAGCTCACACTCCACTTCACTGGTGATGCACCTTGAGAGAGCCGCTTACAAGCAATTTTTTTTCTTCTCTATCCATGTCTCCATTTTTCACCATTTTTTTTTCAAATTTAAGGCCATTTGCCTTGCACTGGTATAAATATTTTAGATATCTCAAATTTGGAATTGTTCTTCCTTT
Organism: Arapaima gigas; assembly: GCA_900497675.1. NCBI lineage: Eukaryota > Metazoa > Chordata > Actinopteri > Osteoglossiformes > Osteoglossidae > Arapaima > Arapaima gigas. Next base: position 420,935 of record UFQX01000218.1, read on the forward strand.
CATGAATTATTATTCTATCACACTTGAAATGAAATGTTAATGTCATCTATGCCTAACAGGCAGAACTAGGCCAAAAAACAATGCAGGCAGCCATATTGCTACTGCCCATGTCTCACTCAGGACTCAGGAAAAAGGTTATCCATAAAGAAGCAAAACTTATATCTAACAGTTCATGGATGTATGAAAGATGCTGAAATTACATGAAATTGATTCAACTTTGACATTGGTCTACACAAATCAGTAAAATGTACAACAGTGAGATACAGCTAAAGATGTTTGTTCTGTAGTGTAGTTAAATGCACACAGGGTCGTAATGTCCACTGCATTAATTTATACACACTGCTATGCTATAAAAAATCTTAATAAAAAGATAATATAGTTTACAGAGATAAACTTCACACTATTTGTACCCATGAACAAGAGCCCTCGTTGCCTAAGGCTTTGTTCCATCATGACATCCCATCCTTGAATTGATATCTCTATGCCTGACGCCTGACAAGCTTACCTACTGTTTTACATGTTTTTTTTTAATCTTGCACCATTACCACTGATGAACTGCGCAGTATATTTTAAACAAAATAAACAACTCACATACGGCTGAAGTTGGGGAAATGAAGGAAGGACCTAAAATGCATTACATGTTTTTATATAAAAAACTTGTCATTAATGTATACTATAATAAACTATAATACTTTCATTCTAATATTGAAAAAGGTTACACATAAAACAACCTGACATGGTACACAAAAATGCTACATTATTCTCTTATTAAATCCCTATTGAAAAAAACAACAAAACAATTTATGCTCAGTATTTCTCTTAGTTAGCTGTGACCATGTTGGACCTCACTGTTATCAGAAATCTAGACAAAAAGGGCTGGGTGGGTTTTTTGCTGCAAAACCTTTACCTGCTATGCTGTCAGCAAACGCAATTTCAACAGCTAAGAATTAAATAAGGACATCTAGAACACACAAATAACAGGTAAAGGAAGAACTGGTGTGAAGCAGTGTAAAAAAAAAACATAAAAACAGCCAACGCGGCCCAAAATAAAAGAAAAAGCTATGAGCGATGGTGATAAACAAAGCACAGTTGAAACAGCGGCTTCTCTTCTAAAGAGTTAGTTATTGAGTTTCTGCCTGAGATGAAAGTCTCTCTCTCTACCCCCTGCACTGCTCTCACTCTTTAATTTTTGTGAAAGATGAGTAGACAAGCATATACATAGTGTTATTCAAAAACCACTAAAAAACCAATTCTACTACTATGTATACAAAAAAAACTAGAAGGTTGAATACCCATCAATGCTAATTATTAACAATTTTTATTTAAATATACGAATATGCTTTAGAATATACACTTTATAAGGCTAAATTTGTATTTTTTTTTCATTCTTCACTTTGCTCCATCCTTCACATTAATATAAACACAGTTGGCAGTGAGAGTAAAAATAATCCCCAAAGCTATGTATTTTGGCAAATCAGGACTAATCAGGATTGTATATATTTTAAATTAGTGATGTGTGCAGTTTATGAATACTTTGTTACTTCAAGAATTACACCACGACATAACAATCAAATCTTGGCTGAGAAGCACATGAGATGCAAAGGAAATAGTGGCAAGTTATGTCATTATGGCATCTGCTCATTAATATGTTTTTCCCCTCTTTAAATATCTCAGTGTTTTTCAACCCAGATTACGGATTAGCCGGATTATGCAAAGGGCAACCGAATACCCGCTCTTATCAGTTTCATTTCTTTGTCCTCAGAATGATATTTATGCAAAATCCCACAGTGCCATATCTTTGCTCACAGCTGCCAAGTGTAACTAACGGATTATGCAAGCGGCTTCCATAAGCAAATAGATTTTCCCCCACTTCAGAAGAATTGCTAGTTCTGCATCCTCTATCTGTGTCCGCTAGGCACAATGGCTATTTTTTTCATTTCTGTCTTACTTGTTGTTTTAAGTAGTCCATTTCAGAGAGAGGGAACATTTCTGTCTAAATTATTCTCCAGGCTTTTACGGGGAATGTATTCTTCAAAGGATTTTGTTTTATTATGAGGTATTTACATTTCAGCATTACATACAAAAATATTGGGAATAATGATGATGCAGGTAGAACTGAGATTCTGCTCACAGAGAGGGATCAAATGGAAATACATTTTATTGTAATAATATTCTGGAAACAATTTCAGTGTGTCCTCTCAGTAAAAAGAGACATTGCTGTAACCATACTACATTGCTTAATATAACATATAGTACAAGCAAAGAATTATAAAAATAAATGTCCAATTTTTGTAATTCTTGCAATTTATTATCAAACCATTTCATTTTAGATATATTCATACATTTCACATTAAAATTTAAATTTGAAGGCTATGTGAATCACGAGGGAATAGCTGACATATTAATAATTGAAATGATAAAGAAGAAGAAATGATGTCAATGATAAATGTTCTGAAAAATACAGAACACAACAAAAATAAACTATACATTTATCAGAGAAAGGGCTATCCATGTTGCTTTTATCACAGGCTATTCAGGAAAAAAAATACCAATTCAAAGCTTGTTTGAACAATGCGCATACAAACACATGCGGCCTAATTTTCTTGTCTGCCTGCGGTACCTTTTTCATCTTAAAAAAATAAGCATAAATGCTGTTGCATTCCACTGTGTTTTCACAGTTTCACCTTTTCACAATGGCAAAACCTCCACTGTGTCGCAGCTGTTTCACGCTAGAAGTGTGAAGAATTAGAGCTGATCAGAGATTTAACTTTAAAACTTGAGAGAAGAGGTGGGGTGTGATTATAGCTCCCTGGTTTGTACAGACACACGGCTGTGTGGGATAGTTCTGAGCTAATAGCCTAGCAATTAGAGGAGAAATTAGCTCTAATTACCACTGCTTCACTCCCTTGGAAGACAGATGGAACATTTTGAGTTCCTTATTGGCAAATTGTCATTGTTCCTTTCCCCATTTTAATATTTGTCTATTTATGTGCTGAGTGTCTGCGAGTGTGGGTGTGTGTATATGCATGCGTAGCAGGGGTTTGTTTGCATGTTGTGTAATTATCTCTTCTCTGAGGACATTGCTTTACACAACGCATGCAAATGCATTGCTTAGAGAACAGACTGACACACACATTTGATAACTACATCAGAGTCACCAGATCTGATAGTAGGATCAAAAGTGCTTTAAGTGGAATATTTGGGAGTCTGAAAATGAGAAAGCAGCTGGGTGTGTTTGTAAGCCATTTGCTTAGAATCCAAAGAGCCAATAAACACGATTGCTTTGCTCACTCTGTACCACTTGTTATTGGTACAGGCACTTCAACTGGTACATAAAAATCATCCCAATGATAATTTGCCTCCATTGTTTCGAACACGATTACCTTGTAACTAGATTCAAAGTGAGCTGGATGAAGAATGACATTGTTTTCCAACCAGAACTGATGAAGCCCAGCTCTACAGCACTGCAGAATTGATTTCTGTAACCTTTAAAATGGTCCCTGTGCCTGTGACACTCAAAGACATAGGCTCCGCATCGTGTTTGCAGTCAGAATTCGCCATTTTGGACTACTGATATCTCTTATTGCATGTCAACAAGGCCAAAAACTTGTATGTATAGTATTTGATGTGACCATCTTGATGGATGCAGGATTACAGAGTACAGTACAATAGTGTAAAAGCAAATGAATTAACTTACAAAAAAAGGTATTGTGGTGAGGTGCTGAGATGAGTATTCTTTGATTTTAAAAAATTTTTGAATCTAATAATAATGTACCCACAAACTACCAGCCTAACAATAAAGAAAACAAAATGAAATAATGGGTTCATTCTACTGTTCTTTTTCCCTATACAGTATTGACCGAGTTAAGACATTGGATCACATTTTGTCAATAGCTATCATTTGCAGTGATCATACTGGAAAATACATTCAAATAAAAATAAACGGCTATCTTAAAAATGTAAAAATTGTAAGCTTATAATTATCCCCTTATTTCTTTGCTCAGTGCCTTTTGCTTCTTGTGTAGTTTTGAAGCATGAAAACTTCATAGTTAGGACCAGTATATAACATATATTATGCATCACTGATCATATTGTCAACATTCCTCCATTTGGTCAAAGACACATCAGCAAAGACATGTTATCCCGTGGTGAATGACACACAAAAAATCAAAGCTAGCACAAGGAAAGGGCACATTACACAACTGGGATCAGAAAGTCCCATATTGCTACTTAAAATTCCCTGCAGAGACGAGCATTAATTCTGTTAGATTTAGAGTGGGGTGGGGCTTATTATAGGACACCCCTGCCTCAGAACACAGAGGAAATGAACATGGTTCATCAGGCCCCTTTGACTCGGATTGAAGCACTCCATACAGGGGCGTATTGCTGAGTAAGCATGCTCTCAACGGCAAGATTCCCACAATTTGAACTAATTACTCCTGTAGGAATTGTGAGTGAGCATCATGGTCTGTTTTGCTCTCTCTCACTCTCTCTCTCCCCTTCTCCCTCTCTATCGCAATCGTTCCCTGAGCTTTAAGCAGAAGCTGCATCAATTCACCTTTAAAATAACAAGCTTCTGTATTTTGGAACGTGCCAGCCTGTCCCACTGAACCCCAAATGTCAAGAAAAAAGAGACATCAAGGCGGCCATTCGGAAGGTCAGGGGCCATTTTGCATGCAGAGCAGATGGGGTGTACAGAGGTGGCCATCTCAGGGCCTGCACCATTGCTGAAAGGCATGCCTTCTCCAACAGTCATCCCACTTCAATCACAATCACTTTTCAGGTCAATTGTCTGGTTTAGAATGATCTGTGTTACTTTCAATGATTTGTAGCATAAAGTTCTTCCTGATGTTTTAAATCAGTTTGATGAGCATCAGGATTAGTACTATGAAAGTCTAAACAGACATAAAGACAAAAAATAAAGCTTCTGGAATGTATTATTTTAATTTCACTATTACAAATACACACCTATCCCTCAGTATAGATCCTCCCTAGTAATCACCCTCAATAAAATGGCTCGTTTTTTATATTAAGAACTTGGTTTAAGTAGGCAACTCCTCATATAACTTTTTTAGCCTAACCATATACATAACAATTCACATCTGTGCTCTGAATGCTTGGATCCAACATTTTCCAGCTAAAAACAAATAGCCCTAAATGTGAGTGAGGGGGATCTGCTGCACATTTGTGTTCAGTCAGCTGTGTCAAATGGGTTTTTTATTATTATAACTATAATTAACTGTGTGTCTTCATCAAGGTCCTCCTGCCAACTTGTAGTCCCAGTCCTGCAAGCATCAACTCGATCCATCAAAACACAGGCATGCACACGAGCACAAGCAGCCTCACATGCGCACACAACTGTTGACAAATAAATAAAAATACGACAAATCAGTTCATTGAAACCCATGGACGGGACAAGTTCTTTGAGATAAAAAGAAAATGTAAAAAGCACATGTAAAATGGGTGAAAGGAAGGTGACCAAATGTGCTCTTACTGGTGTGCAAGGGAGAAAAGGGTGTTAGAGTGCCCGGACGCAGCAGTGCAGAGAGTGTGTGCCTGTGTTGTTCTGTCTTGGAGTGCCTTCTCATTTGTTAAATATGTCACCCTTCTCTTCCGCCCTCCTCCACTCTTTACTGCTGCATGTATAAAGTTTTGTCTTCAGTTGGTGAGTAAAAATAGTATGTGACAGTTTAATACAGTGTATTTCTTTGTTTATTTTAAATGGTTGCCTGCTTTTCATTTTTCAGCATTTTTGTGATATTTGAGAAATTGATTTGAGTTTTTTGGGGGTTTGAAACAGACAGTAATTTTCCCCATTTAAAATAGTAGGAAATAGACTCCTTATTTACATTTTCCTGGTTTAGATCTGGTTTTCTGGAACGAACTGGGAATGTAAACAAGGGGATATGTGTATGGGAGTTAGAAAATCCTACACATGACCTAACCTGTGCTTTGTCATGGATCATGGAATTCTTTCACAGGGAGGTAAAAAAATGGCCAGACAGTCACAAAGCCCCCACTGCAAATTCTATGCTCAAAAACTAACCAGTGTGAATATATCCTTGAAAATGGTTATTATTTGATATTTAGGTGAACTATTTGAAATAATTTGGCTTTGAGAAACAGACAACAATTTCTCTTGCCCTTAGGAGGTCTGTGGAACCTGACCATGTTTCCATGGCAACAAAAAGTACAGCTGAAAGTATCAGGAAAATCAATTCAGATTTTTCTTTTCTCTATATTTTTCATTTCACAGTGGTGTAAAGAAGGCCTTTTCTGCTTAAATAAATATTTTAACCATTACTTGTCCGAGTCATTTTAATAAAAGGATTAGATTCAACAACACTAATCACAGTCTCACAATTTTGAAAATGTTAATAGGCTAAATTAATTTGTAATATAAAAACCAAATACTGAATCAGAAACAAAATAAATCATCAAATACGTCTCCTATACCTACACTTTCTTAAATGTTAATGTTTATTGCAAGTTATTATTGAGAAAAGACACTACAGCAGATACATTCATCCTAAGAATGATGAGCACTGAATCTGAGTAAAACAATGCTTTTATTTTCATGGACACTACAACATATTGCCTTACAAAATACGTCTGATATTTGTAGCTCTGTATCTTGAGGTTTAGAATACTTACTGAAACATATGGAAATGTAAAAAAAATGAGGCTTCGGAGAAATGATTAAATCAAGGCAAACTTCTTTCTTGAAAATTAGAAAATGACTTGCCAGTTTTTTAGATGTCTGTTGATGTGGGAAGTGTGAAAGTAATATTTGTTTCTGTAACACAGTAAGGAATGTGCCAGCTTTTACAACGTGAACACAAAACACAGACAGTGTCAACAATGCCTTTCTTTTTTTATCACATTCCTATGATCTGATGTCTAGTAATATGTTTCACAAATGTATAAATTCTTGATGAGTTGTCAATCAAAGTTCCCATAAAATACATGTGGAAAATAGACATAATACATGCATGCATATTCACACAAACACATGTAAGTGCACATAAAAAAGTAAACATAAGGTACAAATGCATATATGAGCATAGAGAAACAGATACATGTAAAAAAACACAAATGCACAAACACACAGAAGCTAATAAAAGAGGGCACTGCAGGCAGACTTTTTTTTCCCTTATATTTTCCCCTCCCTCCCATAACAATAAGAGTGATGCAGACTCCAGGAGGAACCCAAGGCTGCCGTTAAGAGGACAGACGCAGGAGGGAGTGCCCCCTCTCTCTCCCTCCTCTCTCTGAGGACCATCCGCAGCTGCACGCAGGTGATAAGAGCTGGGCTCCACAAAAGCAACCGCCCCCCACCCCACCCCTCTACCCCTCCAATGAGCAGCCTCAGCTCATGTGCTGAGGTGGAAGCTGTGGGCTGCATCACTGCCTGTTGCAGGTCGGCTGTCCAATTGCGACCCAGTGACGTAACGACCATCCGTCACAGGGGTGGGGCGAGAGGGTGGAAGCGAGCTGTGGTGATGGGAAAATGGAGACGGAGAGACGAACCCAAACAGATAATCCGAAGAATTCTGCTTGTTTTTACACAACATCAAGTCCTTGGTAACTCTTGACCATCGAGAAATATACCTACTTCCTAGCTCATACCCAACATCATGCTCGCTTATTTCCAGGCTTACCCTGTCGCTTTCCCCAATTATGCAGCTTATATATGTGAGTTTCTCAAAAACAAAGCACCTTAGAGGCCGTTGCATAGTGTTTAGAATTGCCTTTGAACTCAGCAGTTGTAGGTTCAAATCCCAGTTCTGGCAGAAGTACTCTAAATTGCTTGCCCTAAATTGCTCCACTACAAATTATTGTAAGCTGTAAAAGGTGGAATAATTTATGCATCTTAACATTAATTTGCTTTGGAGAAAAGTGTCACCTAAATGAACACATATGAATTACATCAACAAGTGATGACTATATGTATAACAGTGGATAGCTGTGCACATTAACACTACCATTAAATTCAGTTATGCACCGAGCACACTAGTCAAACAGACAAAAATACCCTGCTGTGGCAAAGGAAAAATACTTTTAACCTGCACCACTGCTTCACTGATAAATGCCAAACAGTGCAACGCTAAATACGTAAATAAAGCATCAGAAACACTGCAGATGAAATAATTAAGATCAATTCAATTACAATAATTATGTGCTGATACATGCCATATAAACACATACTTAAGCAAACTAATAAATATTTCTTCACAATGATGATGTTTTCAATGTTTTTTCCCTCTTCTGCACAAACTTTTTTCTTTTACTATAGTATGGTTAAAATATAGGAGGAAAAAATATAATGTAACCTGCAGTTGCTCAGTCAGATAAATGATTGTAAACAAGTACAGCAATAAATTATCCTTGGTTCATATCAGCACTGTTCTGGCTAACTGCAAACCTGGCTGCCTTTAGCACAAAATCCCCCAAGTAGGTAAAGGCATATCTGACTGATATGACAGATGATGGTAGAGGGGTAGTGTCATGGTTGCTATCACAAAATAACAAATAGCCCTGAGAATCTGAGAATTTTCTTTGGCCACATGGGCATTATAACTGATTCTTTATTATGATATGATTATTTATTGTAGGATTGTAATGGCATGGCCCAACTGAAATAACAGAGTTGGCAAAATATTTCCAAGTTAAACAGGTTATATTTAGCCTAAAAAATAAGATTTTTTTTCAGTTATGGAAACAAACCTTTTATACTTTTTCCATGGATCTTTTGTAAATTTTCATAAATGAGGTGACAATGAAGAAAATGATGTGAATCAGTTCAGTATTAGGCTTGTTTACTGTGTAGTCATATGTGTGCTATGAAACTTGGTAGTAACTACTCGGTAACCCAGTAACTACTACATAGACTGCCACAGTGTAGTGAACGATCAACTGCATATTTTAAACAAACACGATTGATGACATCCAGATGCTATGATCATTACTACGTAAAGTTAAATTACAACAGGAGCAACTGAAGATATGGACAGATTATGAATACAAATTACAGATTATGAATAAACATAAAAACATACATCTGCAATCGACTGGTGCTCCATCCAGAGTATAGTTTCATAGCTTTGCACCCAGAAATTCCAGGATTGGTGCTAGACCGCTGTGACCTTGACAAGGATAATGAATGAGTAATTATAAAATAATATAAAAATAAATGCAAATTTACAGTGCTTCTTATATTATACTTACTTCTAGCTACAATGTCCACCTTCATTTGCTGTCAAGGAGCTCTGAGGAGCCTACAAACATTTGTGGTCTATCAAAGTCAAGAAACCACTGTGACATCAAATAGTCTGGTAACATTCATTTGACACCCTGTTTGCCTTCACCAACCTGAGCAAAGCGTATCATCCCCTTGTTGGGTGGGACCAAGATGACACATTTGTGCCTCTATGCCACTGAGTGTGAGAGATGGACTAAAAAGAAATCCCCTTATTGGAAGTGTTCAAGATCACAGGTAGTAGAACAATAATATCAGAAGCTTACCTTGAGCCTGATTCATAAAGGAACAGGTAATCGATGAAACGGATCAAGTCCGTTTCTGATTTTAGGAGGAGTAAAAATATAAACTTCTGCCTCATATGAATTGGGTCCTTTGACAATACAAAAAGAACAACAGACAATACACAAGCTACGTTAAGCTAAGTTTTGAAACCTGCAGTTAGGGCACAGAGAGGAAAGGACAGTTGATTCTTTAGATGTTTAGAACTGGGCTATTCTTGCCTCGGCACTGTGGACCAATGCTTGGCTCCCTTCTCTGCTATGTTAAGGCAGTACCCATCTGTGCAGCATTTGAGGAACCAAACATGGACCTACTTTACCTGCCTAGTGAAGAACTCCAACTGTGGGGACTTGTCCTCCATCCACTAGGCCCCACCCTGGCTAACTGAGCTACGAATCTATGAGAGTTTATAAATGAAAATTAATTGGTTGTTCCACCCATAATTAGCTCCTGCCATGCTTATTTCTAATCTGTTTTTTGGACCTCTGCCATTTCTGCCCTGGCCCAGCTCCAGTCCACCAGTGCAGAGTAATCCATAAGCCTTGGAAAGTCCCATTTTAACAGGCTGTGCCAAACGGCAGCATACCCTAAACCCATCACTGTTTATTAAAGATTAAGACAAGCTTAGTCCTCACGCTCTCCGGATCATTTTGAACTCATTTTCATCACTAACATTCTAATCACAACCATATTGCTCTTATTTATCACTAAACAGCACCGTTTGAAGGCTTGTTTTTTTCCTCCTCTCTCCACTGAAACGGCAGTGCAATTTTTGCGAAAAGTCTACTATTTGCTTTCACATGTGTTCTTGCACAGCGCGCTATCATTGCATTCTTTATGTAAACACAATGTATGCTGATGTTTTGAGGAAGTTATGTATTAATGAAGGCATGTTTGGGTAACAGCAATATGTAAAAAGGCTGATTTTTTTCAAATTACAGTGCTGCCACTTTTTAATTTCTCAAAAAATGTGTTTCAAATTACCCTTTCAAATGATTTAATTGAAACATTTAATTATGAACATACAAGCAACGCGTACAGTTCAGAATTGTACTTAACACAGAGCAGCACAAAAGAATTTCACCTGTGGACAGCAAGGCAGTTGAACATGAGCCACAGATTTTCATTACTAGAAAAATAAAACCGAATTTTCACTATAGACTCTGCAAAACACATTTTCAGTATTATAGCAGGAGCTGATTATGCGCCATCTCTTCCACCATGCCTTTAACTGCTGCAACCCATTGATCGAACCTACGTGACTAAGGAGCATAAGATAGCTCTGCTATTCACACACCTTTGCAACATCATGAACAGAAAAATATTTAGAAAACAATAAAGGGGTATTTGTGAACTGGCTGTGATGAAATTAGAAGGAATGAACTGCATAGCAAAAAAACATGACCGAGGACAGGCCTCCTCTTGGGACCTTTACCACAACCCTAATCCTGCTACAGGACTACGCAGACCTCACCTCTTTAGAAGGTCTCACTCTGTCCCCACACTCTGACTAATGTGCCTTTTCTACATTGTACACACTGCAAAGCCATCAATGCATCCTTCACCTCAAGTTCCCATAATTCTCTTAGGCAGCTCTGTGACTCATGCACCCAAGTATTGATTTTTCGATGCTTCTTTTTTCTTCCATGCTGTATCTTTCTACTCCCCACCCAGTAACATCCTCCCTCACCCACAGCCTGACTGCAGCTGCATGTGGCTCGTCTGCAGGTTGGGCTCTTGTGAAGGGCAGGGTCAGCATTCTGATGGAATGGTGAGTCTGATCGTGGTGCAGCATGAGAAAAAGATATTGTGCTCTCCTCCCACTCCCCCCTTTCCCTGGATAGTGTGGTGGGAACGAACAGGGGAAGGACTGCTTCAGAGTGAGGGAAGAAAAATCACCCGGAGGCCACACACACGCAGAGTCACGCTGACAACCCCTCTCCTGACCTCAGTGGTGCAGGATCCACTAAAATACCTGTTTCTTGCACTAGGTGTTGTGGCTGTGCAGCCTTTTAGCTACAATCATCATCCCCTTACTCTCAACCTACCAGTAAGCTCCTTCATGTGGTCATGATCACACAAACAAAATGCTCACACGGCAAGATCTGCCTAGTGTCTAAAAAGCCCATGTGAATGTGGCACAATTTTTATAATTACTTTAACAAACAAACCCAGGGATAGGTGGATATTTAGTCATTCAGAATAGGAAGAGCATCCAAGTGCCCTGATTACATCAAATTACAAAATGAAACTATAAAGAATGCCTCGGTGATTTTGTAAACATTTATACAGCAGTAACAAAAAGAGACATTCCTGAATAAGCTGTGAGCATGTTTTTTGATATTTGGGCTGTTTGGTAGGTTTTCCCATTTGTCTAAACCAAACAAGAAAAGGTTGTTTTGCAGGTGGAGGCAAATTGACTGGGGCATTGTTCCAACCATGCTATACAACGTCGTGGCTTGATAGTCAGATACACAAAACAAGAAGCACAGATGAAGACTGTTGATCATCCTAATGCAGATTAAGACAGCATCCTTTTACCAATGGAAGCCTCTGTCTGTGGTAGTGGGGTGGAAGTTAAAGGAAGGTCATTTGCGGTCGTAATACATGTGTGACTGTCACCACAAGGAGTCATAAAGTAAGACTCTTTGGATGTATGCCTGGCCTATGGACCCTGACATCACCTCAAAAATTTGGCTGAACTGTCCTCATGCCAGAGGGTTGCAGAAGAGAAGAAGGGGTGGAGAGAGGAGGAAGGGGGAGAGAAAAGAGCTTATAGTCAACTCCTCCTCTCCTTCAGACTCAGAGAATGCCAGTGCATTCATGCTTCAGAAAGGCTCCCCTTCCACCATCTTCAGCTTAATCTTCAGCTTGAAAAGATGAAAGGCGGGAGTGTTTGTTCTAATTAGAAAGCACTATCTCTAGGTACCAGAGGAAGCCAATTGTACCCCCACCCTACTCTGTTTTTCACTGTCTCCCTTGTCATGTCAAGGCCCATGTTTCCACTCACATGTCTGTTTCATGCAAACATTTATGTTTTTTCTTAAGGCTGAAAGAATACTTGTTTTTTATTTGGACTTGTTCATTGCAGAAGATTAAGATCTGACCCATACTGACAATGAGAAAAACATGTTCACATTATTTCTGAAATGCTGTAAAACTATATCAACACCACAACAGTGACTAATGTGATGCCACTGCACTATTGCCAACACAGAACAAGGCTGCAAGGAAAATACAACAATGAGACATTCATAAAATTTTCCTACAGCAGATCATAACATGGAATGCAAATAGACAAATGTATAGTTAAACAAATTTGAGGGAAAGTATTGTATCACATTTTGGAACATGTCCATCACAAAAAAATCTTTGAAAGCTACCAAACTTTTGTTCTGCTCATCAACACCATCTACCACCCCATCACTTCATATCTTTTGTCAAAGATGTCCCAATGGAAGGGTCTCAACCTTGCCTAAAGACAGGTGTAAGCTCTGCACCAGATTCCAAATCAAAAGGAAAACACAGGTACTCCAATCTTGCCCCTACAGCTACCACCATGGTCTACTACTTCAAATTGCTGAAACAGTGTTTAGGTCACTTGAAGCCTCCATTCCACTATAGCAGAATATAATACAATAATACAGTCTAAACATCTTGGTGTACACTTACTCCGGCAATCGCCAGTAGATACGAAAGAAAGCTAAACTCCATTATATTTATGTTAATTTCAGTACCGCCATGTTAGCCTGCTTGCTGCCACTAAATAATGCAAGACATTTTTCCATCTATGGATCTATGCTAGAAAATGTAAAATAGCATCAAGCAATAATTCCATTTTAAAAAGGAAAAAATTATGCCACCTTATGTGCAGCTGCCTCCCTCTCTCGTACATTTCATCGTCTTAGTACGCAAAGACTTCAAATTGGAACAGAATATAAGCTCAAGCAAATGATAAAGAGAAAACAGCCACTGATAACACCATGGATGGCTGTTCAGATCTTTGTAAACTTTGATATTTACTAGCGAGACCCATTAGATGCACACAATTAAATAGCCATGATGCAGCAGCAGAGTATCTCTTCCCCCAAGGAGAGCGGAAAGAGCCAGCTTGGAAAGTGAACAGTACAAAATGGCTTGGCAAATGTTTGCAAATGTCAGCAAACAATGACTGTGAAACACATGTTACTGCTGTTACTATACCTCTCCAAATGGATGATTTAGCATCACTAAATCCCCAAAGGCAGATATGTTTACTGAATGAAACCAATGGCGTCTTTGCTCTGATATGAATGAAGGACAGAAGTCCATGTCACTGAAGCTGTACCCTTGTGGTTTTCTGCGTCTGCACCGAAAAATACTGTAAATACTGTAAGAATTATCGAAAGGGGTAGAAAAAAATCTGGCCGATAACATTCATAATATAAATGAGATTTTTCACCTGCAAAAAAAAACCAAACAATTTAAATCCAATCCATGCATAAATATGCATCAATATCAGCCATCCCAAATGCAAGTGTGTCAGCTTTTCACATCAAGGTGAGTTTGGCTCAGCAGCCCCCAAACAATCATCACCCGTTCATTTCAGTCCGACTCCCCTGTGTGCCCTGCCCCCCACCCCCCACAGAAAATGACCTATTTTCTGGGTATGAGACAATAACAGTTTATAAAAATAAACAGTTCTGGTTCATCAGAGGCATAACACCTGCTATTACAGGTCCTTTGTGCATATATAAAGTTCAAGTGAAAAAATAATTTATTTTTCATTAAGCATATGTCTTAACAAAAATATGTCAGCTTATTCTCAAGGATCTGAGAAAATTAAAAAAGGGAAGTATTAATGTTTTGGATATGCAGCTGCAGAACTATGAAAGCATAGAGACTAAAACATCAAGACACTGATCTTGACAAACATGACAATAAATAAATTTAGATGTAATACACTGTAAAATATAAATATGAGACATGCCACTGCTTACTCAAAGTCCAGATACAAGGATCTAGTCTCTTATCACATGAAATATGCTGCATGCAAGGAGTCTGGTATACAATATTACTAAGGCCCAAACAGGTGCATCCTACAGCAAAACAATGCATATCAGCCAATTTTTCCTTTAGAAATAATGGAAAACGTTAAGTTAGATAAAGTGCCAATATGGTCTGGCACTAATTGTCAATTGGTACCCAAAAACATAAAATTTTAAAATGACCAATTAACCAAATACTTTAATACAGTTGGTGATTCAAACAATATTAGTGAAATTATACATATGTTTTCATACATACATAAATACATTTTGGTAGCACAATAAATGAAACACAGTAGTCAGAAGGTGATACGTTTCTTGGCACTGTAGAAAACATCCAGTACACAACTATATGTCATAAATAAACTGCCACAGTATTTTCCTCAAAAATCCCTTTTAAGACAATAAATAAATAGATAAAAACACACTTTTTGTTACTTTTACTTTAGATTTCAAGTTATATTGTATCGTGCTACAAGACATTTTGCATTCCTGCATGGGTTTACTGACATATACAGTATGTGGGTAGACTTATGAAGGGATGCAAAATTGGCAATTCATCCTTTGGACCTTTGTTTAGCACACTGTTTCACTCTGTTGAGAAGAGCACGATAGAAAAATACACTTAATTGAATCAATCCAGTGTCCTAGAGAGACATGGTCACAAATAAACAGTAATGTGTCTATGAAAAATGCATGCCAGGTTTCGCTAAAATGGGAAAATTCTAAATTTTACCGATATAATCCATCGACATTCTGCCTACTAAATACATTTAATTTTAACCTCATGTATGAGATATGTCATTTTACTGTACCCCTTTGGATGCTTCTAATGGGTTTTTATCTTTTTTTTCAGAGGAATCAATGACTGGCAGGTGGTCCAGGGACAGAGATCCAGGAAGATGAGGGGTGCCCAGCACCTACGCCTCAGATTTATATTTGGACATGGGAAGCGCTGCTTCCCCATCAATACTTTTGCTCACTGCTCACGGGGTCAGACTGACAGGAACATGAGGGGTTGAAAAAGTCAAAGCCCAACAGAAGTATGTTTTGTTTTTCAGAGGGATGTTCAGCACTTTACATTCAGAAAAGCAAAACTTCATTTCACAGAGAGGCAACCCCACCCACTGCCTCCTGTAATTACTGTCAGCAATAAGAGAATGAGAGGAATAGAGGACACGTGTGCAGCAATGTATTTTAAAATCAAAGGTAAATTTAAATCTGCGTGACAGGTTAATGCTATGGTGCAAACTCCATTAAGGAGTATGAGTTGTTCCTCCATTCAGCCTAAAAACATCAAATAACTGCTAAGCAGTTCTTATTTTGAGAAGTAATTCATATTGCAATTAACTTCACTTTTTCAATCACTGGTACTTAATTATGACCTGCACTAGTGTGTAATTACACTTTCTTAGCAACACTGATAACTTGAAATGTTTTTCACCGGTCAACAAAGAAGCTAACTCGCTAGTCCACTGGGAAAGCTTAATTCATTGCTTCTGGCTTGAAGGTAGAAGCAATGGGAATGGGAACACAGGAATCAGAACTTTAAACCTTTCATCACAATACCATTACCTGACAACACCAAACGCAAGGGTAGCTTCATCCTCACTGGTGTGCTGTCTGTGTTTAGTATCTGCATTTAATTGCCAATATAAGTAAAACAAATTTTCAGAATTATTGGCAATATTGGGCATTGTTTAAATAATAAGACAGGTGAATTTCTAATCTAAACTTGACTACCATCTATGGACAGACTTAGCTGTAACAAAAAAAAATATGAGATTGCAATAACTGAACTGTATCAACTTGTAAGAATATTATAAATGAACTACATCCATATCTGATGCCATTCTAACACGTTTAAGGTGTTGGGGTTTAAGTTTCTCATAACATGTTTGCCAAACTATAATTGGGGAAAGAACCGTAATGATTCATGTACTGTACAATAGAATGTAATGAACGTAAAGATGAACTTCAAACAATTCTGTATAAAATCCCCACATTTTCTCATCCAATGCTTTTGGAGCTCTGTGTACCTGATGGTGGATATGACTGCTCCCTGGCTTTAAAAGGGTCTGAATAAACACTTCATTGTGACATTTCTTAACAGCAATTTAACCCTTCATCTGGTACAGACAGCTGAGCAGCAGGAACTACTGGTAGGCTCCACAATTTGCATGTCATTATGCACGAGGGTCAAATGCACATATGCACTTGCTGCAAACTGAATATAAGTTGCTCCCGTCAGCATCTGTATTTGCACTATTTTTTGTCCAGTTGTACATGTAGGTATATGTTTCTTTATTTATAAGCCTCTTGCAGTCTACAGAGCTGGATGAGGTGGGACCAGTGCTTTCATATTGCTTTTGTGAGTATGGTATCCAGCTAGGTCCTGCTTCATTAAGTACAAACTGGGTCAGGTCCTACAGCACTTTGAAAGAGGTAAGGACAATGCTCGATGATGAACTCCTTGTAACAAAAAAAACCTGCAGATTAATTATTTATCTTGGAGGTAGAATAGCTTTATTCTTTGCCTCTCGAGACCAAATGCACTTGTTCATCTTTTCGCCCGTTTTTATAGTGGAACATTTAAAGTGTGGGCTGCCGCATTGCTTATTTACCAGTGCAGGGGTCAGTCTGCTGTGAGTTTCAGTCACAGGGGTCCATCCCAGTAAGCACATGCCACACTTTCAGAATTGCACTAAACAGGTCTCCCTCACAAGAAACACAAAAAGAATAAACAGTACCTCCAAACAGTGGCTATAGAAGTATGTTTGGTCACGGATCGGAATGCATCTGACATTAATTATTTAGCATGGAAAGAAAACCAGACTGTCGTCAGACTGAATGATCTGAAGGCCTTGGAAGGGCTGTTATTCTACAATCACAGTACCAGGTAAACTCTAGTAACCTTTAAAAATACACAAAGCAGGTCCTGGAAAAAAACAAAAACAAAAACAAAAATGGAACATTAGAACACTGAAATTAGATACAAGACACAAAAAAATAGGCATTGCATCTTAGAATGGCACAAAAAACAGCAACAGAAAATGGTACTCCTTTCTTGTGTTTCAACAGTCATGCACATCAAAGTAAGAAGTGCATTGTTTCCATGGTTACTCATTATGACACCCAATCATGACTCCTGAAAATTATTGATCACAGACCACATAGACTTCTGGAAATGGAACAAAAAGATTTAAGCAAGAGGCTATTCGTCTGACTTTTTAAATTACATTTTTAAAATGTGTACCTTAGCATCAGCATTCCTTTTCACCTTGCTACACATTAAGGATGTTACTTGTAAGTGATGTCACAAAAAAAAAAAATCAGTCCATATTAAAACTTGTTTTGTAAAAAAATCATTTATATATCAATTTGCAATATAGAAGCATACTCTACATGTTATGTTCATCCATTTAAAATAAACATAAAATATAGAAATCAATGAAAGATAGATAATTCAGTAGCTCAATAAAATTCCCACTGACCCAGGCAAGACATCAAAGAGCCAAATCCAGTTCCAGGCAATAAAAAAGACTGATATATATTCAAACAACGATCTGTGTGTTTCAGCAGAAAAACTATAAACAAAAATAAAACCCCAACGTTTACCCTCTCTTCGCAAATGCTATTAGTCAGTATATTGAGTTTGCTAAATGCACCATATAAAGTAAGATCATGCTTGGGGGGCTGTCAGTGGGGGGGTGGGGGAGGGTTGTAGGGGGCAGGGATGGGAGGGAAATGGTTCAACTGAAAAAGAGCACTCCATTTAACTGATGCGAATTATCAACCTGCACTCAATGGCTCCGACAAGGGTGGAAGTGGGTCAATAAACTTTGCCCTTGTGGAGGTGAGACTGGGTGGCTGCTGGACCGAGGTGACGGTTCTGTGAAACAAGCATTATCCTCTGCTAGCTGCTAGAGGGGGACTACATCCTTCCACAAGCAAGTGAGTCAAGCAAACTCAAAAACACAGCTAGCACAACACACAAAGAGCTGCAGTAACCAAAGCAGTTATATGTCACTGTTCCTTTTCCCACTCCTAAATTATTTTTGCAAACTTTCACACTGACCAGCCAACAATGCAGCTCAGCCAAAAATAATGCAGAGAAACAGAAAAATATTATAATGCACACAATGACATGTAACTTAGTGTATACTGTTTTACATATTTAGTAGTTACCAGTCAGCATTATTTTAGTTAAAAATTTGGGGCTGTTCTTAATAAATCCCTGATAAACTGAACAGTTTAGAAAACAATATTTGTCTGATTAAACCTGTAGGAATCCTTAGTCATTTCACCGGATAATCTGTATTTTATGGCTTAAAAATTTTCATTTTCTTGTCACAACCAGTTCTGCTGCTTCTGATCCCAGAATGAAGGCAATCATAGTACCAACAGTACTGGAAACAATGTGCCACGAAATCATTTCTACAACTTCAAAAATCACCTGGCAGGTCTTGGCTTGTACAGTCCCTTCTGTCCTTCAGAAAGATTGCTTAGCAGCATATCTACGCTGGAGTGATGCAGACACTGACCAAGCTGGGACTAATTATTCTGAACATAATGTTTTTGGTTATGTTCCAGTTCACAGCGCTAACCTTTTGCATGGTGTGCTGAACAACGTGACTGCAGCCTTGAACATGTGTCATTTGGAGCAATAGTGCCTTCTTCCCTTTACATTGCTGAAGCAGAAGCAAGAGAAAACCATCGGCAACCCAAGACCATAAGTGAATTTGGCATTCTGACATAAATTTTTGCATGAAAGCTCAGCTCCATGAAAAGATCACTGTAATCACGATGAAGTTCCCAGGCCTGTGAATAATACAATTTGGGAAGTGGGGGAGTTTATGACACTCTATTTGACGTAACATATAAGAAAAACAACTCACCTGAGACAAGCGAGACTGTGTCTTTGTCCCACGATACAACAGTGACGTAGGCCTCCACCGAAGCGGGGATAATGCACTTGAAGACCGCCACATTGCCTCTCATGGCTTTCTGGTCCTCCACACGGACCGTGTAGGGCTCCCGTAAGACTGCACAGGCAGCAGAAACAAGTGAGACCACTATTATCAAGCTGTTCTCAAAACACTTTACAAACAGTAAACTTTGACCTATTTTTGGGGAAACTTGCATTCTGGATTAACAACACAGCGACTTAATGAATCACACTTTTAGAAACAGTGCAAAAACCCAATCTTTAGCGCCTTTTTAACATGGTAAGATGGGGTATGCTGTACACAAGAAATACTGCCGAGGTCATGTCAGCATACAGTTTGGCATTGCTCATGTTGAAAACAAGTAAAAGCCATGGTATACTCACCGGCCTTAATATGAACATCTTGGCTTCTAATTTTCCCTGAAGGATTCTGAGCTGTGCAATAGTACGTGTTATCATGAATTAAGTTGCTAAAGCTTGAAGGGGGAAAGTGGAAGATCTGGAGAGTGCCATTGGGGTGGACATGGCGGATTCCTGGAACATCGTAGATCTCCTCTCCTGTGGCGAGGTACCAGCGCAGCGTTGCTGGGGGCACGCCTGCCGCGGGACAGGGGACCAGGGTCCCTGTGGTGCTGGCGAACACTACCTCTTGCAGAGATGCATTGACAAAATATAAGCTGGAATGTAGATCTTCACTGAAAACTGCAAAGCAAACAAAACAAAACAAATTATTACATCAACTCTATGGGTACACAGTATGCATTGGTCCACTTTTCTACGTCTAATTTTTTTTATCACTGGTTTAAATGCAGTTTGCAGTCTGCATTTGACTTTTAACTTTACAAAAATTCAGTTTTACAGACATGGCAATATATTGTGTTACAGAGGTCACATTTCAACTTCCTTTGGGCTTTGTTTCAGTTCCAAGTGCAAATGGATGATCGCTACACCACACAAACTTAGACTTACCATTGTACTAGTCTTTTAAGTCGCACATTTTTCCCATTTTAGCTGCACAGCAAAAAAGAACTTTGACACCTAATAGAGGTGCTGTATGTGAAGTCAGAAAGTTATTAGCAATCGCATGATAATGGTTCTGTGGTCTGACACTCTATATCTGAACGCAACGTTGACACCTGCTAAAACAGGCACAGTGATGAAAACAGGCTCTCAAACTAATCTCTCACCAACCATAAAACCTGAACTTTTGGGAAGGGATCAATGTAAAGTGAAGCAGTTTATTCAGCCTCACACCGGGTCTGAGGATAGATTTTGAGAACCCCGTACCATAAACGCCAAAGTATCATGGAAAACCTTTCCGAAAGCAACCCGGAAAGAAATTTTATTTCAAAATGTATTTTATAAATCTTTTTTTGAACAATATGAAACTCATCAGCAAAATGTTGTGCTTTTACAGTTTACTGTTAAAAAAAAAAAAATATATATATATATATATATATATATATATATGTCACATTATGACAATAAAACTGGAAAACTGCAAACAAGACAATTAATTGTGCAGTTATATTTAAACTATAGTTTAAGTTATATATTTGTACTCATCTTTCATTGCAGGATTGAAGTTATGCTACACAATCATCTTTACTTCCTCACACATTTGTACGTTGAACAACATTTAAACAGTAAAGTTAATTAAGCTATAATCAAAACACAACGTGCTGTGTTGCATGATAAAGCAGATCAAACAAAACAGAACACAGTGGAAAAAGACATGTTCAAATGGCCTGGAACTGAGCACCAAAAGTGTCTAGTTGGAATCGAAGGAATAAGAGATGTACTCAGAAATACAGTATACACTTAACATTTAAAAGTTATACTTTGGCATTTAAGTTAAAAACATGTCATACGTTTGATGATTTTTGGACATTTCTTAATGCCAAAGGTAGAGAAGAAGCACGCTGGTATGAGCAATGCATCAGTGAGAGCAGAGATAGAGCAATAATAAATCCAAAGAAAACGCCAGACCATGTGAAAAGAAGAACCATGAAATGGAGGAGCCCTACTTGGTGGGGGCTAATACTGCTCCCTCCATAATAATGAGAGGAACTGCTCCTGTCTTGCCTGGACAGCTGGGTCTGCCATTCTGGCAGAATCTCAACTGCCTGCTGCAGGGGCCCAGGGCCACAGGGGAAGCAGGAGCCCACTGTTGTGCCCTCAGGTAGCAGTTTCTGCCAGCAAGTAGATTGCTTAGTGTGAGGAAGAAGAGAGCTGTGCTCTGTGAGGGAGCCTCTAATTTGTCAATTTTACTTGGAGTTTGGAAAATATCCTGAAGGGATGCACCCACTGGACATTTCTGTTTACATTTCACATACAAAGGATCACTCCCACAAGTTTTGCTGGAGAACTACAGGCTTGAGACCTAAAACTCCTAAAAAAATGTAATGTGCGCAACTGTGAAATACAGCATTTACATGTGCAGCAGACTGTTAGACAGACAGCAGCATTAGGAATTTCTGAAATAATGAAAGTGTAATTGAAATAAACAGGCACAAGCTGTGGTACTAGAGGCAAACAGCAACAAAAGAGCTGTCACTGTGACTTTGCAGGCAGCGCGTATCACAAGCACCCCCGCAGCGTTCAAAGCCTTCTCCTGGCTTTGCCTTCAAGAGAGGTTAATACACCTTATGCATAACGGACGCACCTCATCTCAGCTGGATCACATCAATGTAAATGTTACACTTTGAAAAAGTTACTACCTCAGTTTACATGTTTCAGTACGTACCGCATTATTTTTCACAATCTACGTGAGGGTGTACATCAGAATCATTGTGAGTGTGTAAGTGGGTGTATGCCATCATCTGAGCAACCATCTTGTTACTGAACAGATCTTCTGTTCACGTTCTCATGATAATCTTAAATTTCCCACTTTGAAGAATGAAAATGAAAAACCAAAAAAAAACTAATGTTATTGCTTTTCTTAAGTTCACACATTTAAATGCTACTCAGATACAATATTTCCAGTGATGTGTCACACAAATGTCGAACACAAATGGGTAAATATCCCATTAGCATACAAGAGATGACAAAGCGGTATGCAGATTTTCAGCTTTCAAAGTAGTGAAATAACACACCGGAGCAGTGATTTACGTAACGTAAGCTTGCCGATGACATGTAAGTNTTCCATTAGCATACAAGAGATGACAAAGCGGTATGCAGATATTCAGCTTTCAAAGTAGTGAAATAACACACCGGAGCAGTGATTTACGTAACGTAAGCTTGCCGATGACATGTAAGTGCCTAGTGGGTTTCCGTTAGAGACAAGGAGTGGGACCAATTAGCTTCACTTCAGCTCATGCTAATTGGAGAGTGGTCCGTTTCCAAGTGGCGTACATTTTTCCCAGTTGTTGAGCTTGGCTCTACGTCTGCCCCAGGCCCCTGGGTCAGCCTCGGACTCATTGCCTGCTCAAAATGGCTCACTAGCGACAGCTGGCAAGCTCGACCCTTGGGATAAAACATTTTAGCACTTCATAAATTTGTAACAAGGTTTCAAATCACAGCAGTTTCCAACCTCACTATGTTCCAGCACACACACACACACCCACACACACACACACACACATACACACAGATACTATAAAAACCACAGGCAAATTGGTATATTAGTATATTGCAGCTTAATTCAATAAATTATTAATGAAAACTGTAATTAGAGTGTCCAAAAATATTTAGGTAAGTACTTTGGTCATTCTGGCCGCTGTGCTCTTGCTAACATGCTTACTATTGCCGTATTCGACATCAGCTAATTAAGTCAGCGTTTGTTGCACTGTGTCAGAAACGACAGAATAAAAAAAAACAGCACAGTTTTTTTTTTTTTTTAATCAAATCCCCAGTAAGCCACATGCGACACAAATGGCATCTTTGGCTTTTGATGAGCCTAGTGTGGTCCTGATTCAGATTCAGACTGTTTTTTTTTTGAATGAGAAGGAAGATGAAGGGGGCCACTTTGCATACGCACAGTTTAATAGGCAATATTGCCAGCACAGCGTTAGCCTCTCAGATAAATGGACCTGTCAGCTGGGAGCAGCACACAGAGCCACAGCCTGGAAGTGACTCACATCGTACGCCTACTCTTTCACTGGCACCTGAAACATCCTACGGAGAGCAGGCCTGCTGTTTGGGGTTTCCAGCAGGGGAAACCAAGGTGGAATCACAATCGCCCTTGTGTCCTGGCACCCTCCACCGAGTTTATCCTTCGTTCATTCCTTTGATGATACAAAAATCAGTGTCTTGCTGTGATCCATGGGGTGCAGCAGTGCAGTGTTGTGTCACAACTCCCTAAGATAGGCCTGCTGCACACTATCGAATATACGCTGTAACTAAAGGATTCTAGTGCTATCAGAGTCTGGTGAAGCAACATTTCTTTAACCAGCACTGTCTGCTGGGTTTAATGCATTCAGGAAACTGTTTTCCATTCAGACTTGGGGTCTGTTGCTTCAGGACAACTAATATAGCTTCAGATTCACAGTAATTATTTTCCTGGTACAGTAAAAACTTGGATACACTGGCAGGGTATGCTTAAGGTATTTGGCACCTGGGACAGAGCCTTTCTTTGGCACCCTCCCAGAACAGACTGTGAGGCAAAATTAGTCATAGTAGTACCTATATGTACCATCTAATGTAAAGAAGAATAATGGGTAATATGGAAACGCAGTCAGCCGCTAAATGATGCTGTGTTACAACTTGTCTTGACGGAATTACAAGCAGAAAACTCAGGTGACCGGAGTGTGGGAATGCTAGCTTTATTTCTATGTTGCTTAAAAAAAACACTGGCACCCATAGAGTGCACCAACTTGCCCGTCTTTACAATGATCCGACATATTAAGCAGTGGGTCAGCAGTCAACCTGGAACATTCCACAATGGCTAAATACAGCTATTTACAGATATACAGCAGCAGTGCATCAGGGGAGGGCCACAAGTCCCCCCACAACCACAGTAGAATCCAGCAGGGATTACATGCACCGCTGATGTTCTTTTAATGAAATCACCTCCCGATTTGACTCTGTGAGACAAAAATCAGATGTAAACTGTAACAGCACCAGGGGAAGCCATGGCTCTGTCATCATGCACTTGTGGACTCTCTGTATTCAGTGAGTTCCAGATTTTTAGGATGTATGTCAATGTAGTCTGTGAGTGGAAGTATAGTACTAGCATTTTTTTGTTTGCTTATATTCTTATTTTTATCCATATTTATAATGATTTTTTATTATTCTTATTACTACGGTATTTAACATATTTTTTTAAACATAAGGTTTTAATTCATAGGCTGTGGTGATAAATGGAAAGATTATAACTGTTGCGCTGGACAGTTGGTAATAACAGACACTCTTGTGCCTGGTTTGTCCATTCTGATTCATGAAAAAAAAGAATACGGTTTTATTATAATCCTGCTGGAAAATCCAGAATGTGGTGGACAAATTTTATTTTTTTGAATTACTATTGTTGAAATATTACACATGCATGTTTTATGAATTTCCCTGATTAAAAAATTAAAGGAAAAAAGGAAGTTTGTGTCCTCGCAGTCCATTTTTTCAACATTTCAGGTCATTACCTGTCAAAGAGTAAGTAAAACGTGAAACCTTCTTCCTGACTGAGACATTGCATTTCTATAACGTATGCACATCCACAAAGCAACGCATACTGTACATAACGTAATACAGCTTTTTTGCACGGTACAATTCATACAATTGCAATACAAAACAGGAGTACGCTGAGGAAACAGCTTGGATAAACACATTGATTTTACCTGTTTTAGCGACCCAAAAATTCCACTTGTAGACAGTTTTCTTTAATTCCCCGCAAAGAATCATTTCATTACAGCCTTGATACCCCATGTCTGCCCCCCCTTAGTGCCACTGATTCACTGTCATAAGCTTAGTCACATTTTCCAAGTGTTCCACCAGGCTCACAGCTATCATCTCAGGATGCAATTTTGCCAGTACAGAAAGAGGAGGTAAGGCTCTGCCCCTCATCAGCATCTGCAGATAATTCTTCTACTACCATCAAATGAAGATCATATTTAAATAAATAAGGACAAGTCACAATTCTCTAAATCAGACAACTAACAGGTACACTCGCACCAGTTTTAATTCACATTTTGAGTCACCTGAGAAGAAAACTGCATATGTAGCAACCTCCACAGTGGTATCAAGACATGGATGTTCTCATACACTCAAACCTAACCATAACATGCCTTGGAGCACTCTTACTTTTACAGTATATTCATTACTACAGGGTTGGGTAATCTGTCCTCCATTGCAGTTATTCTACTGCTCGTACCGGGATGCTCACTTCTGAATGTCTCTTATATAAAATGGAGGAGCCTGCTCACCAATTCCATTTGATTACAGCGACCAATTTGCTGTCCACCATCAGTAAATGAGTCCCACACAGCAGGTGGGAGATCTTGGCCCAAAATTTCCAGTCAAGGATCTTGATTATTCAGTGGGCACTAAAACTAAAACTAGATGTCTCAAAAGTCACAGAAACTGGACTCGTGTTGCCTGCTTGAGGAGCAAGTGGTAAAGGACCTCTTTTACCCTGGGAGCCATGTGCTGGTCGTCACTGAGCTGACGCAGAGGTTGTGGGAGCAACTGTGATGATGTTCTGCTGATGAGAACGTCACGACAATTGTGGGTACATGTTTACTTGGCAGGAAAGCAACTACTGGCCCTAAAATGAATCTAACTAGAGCCACAAATGATCCATAAAGGATCTCTTGGACACTGCTTCTTCAAATTTTCACTGTGGCCCATAGAATTTAACTGTGACATCAGCATTGTTGAAAAAGTATTGGATACCCGATCACTAAAAAAGTAAATTTTTTTCTTAATACCATTTAATACTAACCCAAATAATACATCTCAATTCATTCTACTGTATTAACTATAGACAGAAGACACGCATTTCAGGTCAATGTCAAGCACCTGTAGTGAGTGCGTGTTTTGTTCTCTTCCAGTCCAGGATACAGTTTCCAAGCCTTGCACCCAGTGACTTTGGGATAGGCTACTACAACCCTGACAGGACAAGTGGTTAAGGATAATGGATGGATTTCTCTTCTATTTCAGAATTTACTTCAAAATCATCAAAAATTTAGACTTGCTTTTAAGGTAGCAATTTTTTTTTTGGAACAATGAATCCAGGGTGCTCACTGTGTCAGGGTTGATATAAAAGCATTCACTTAAGGAAAAAAAACTTCCAAAAAGAATAAGGGTAGAGAACATTAGAGCTGGGGAGAATTCAGACAATAGCACAGCAGCTATTATTGCAGGGGGTGCTGGGGGAGGAGATGCAGAGGTTATCTGGATCACCCCACTATTAGTCTTGCTCTTGCTTTCGAAAAACTGTGCTGTACACAGTATCCTTCAGGTTACCTTGATAGCACCTGACCCTGCCACTCCCTTCTCTCATTCTTTTTAGCTTTTCAACAGTAGTGCAACTGAGCATGCCCAAAACCAGTACCGCACTGCAAAGCAAGTCAAAGAGCATAGTGAAATATTGGAAACTGAAAAGCAACCAATGAAATTTCACTTTGCTTTGCATTAAACAAAATACAAACAGTTCACTGACATTTTAACAACATTCAAGTGAAGCCCTCTGGCCATTGTTGTAATATAAATAAGTTTAATGTACAAACAACAGCAATAGCTAGAAAATTACATTATGTTCAATGTTGACAAAGTAAATAGAAGCAGAACACATAATGGACGTTGCTACCTTGTGACCAAAATGTTGCTGGGTGAAGAAGTCATCGGAAGGATTTTACCAGCATGCCTTTCAGAAATTACCTTAATTTTAAACCGCTTCATCACAATGTCTAGCTCAGCTGAGTAAGTTTATTTATTTATTGTTTAATGAAAGTGTTTGCAAAGCAGTTAAAATAAAGGGGAGTGCTGGCCAAAAATATTTCTTCTTAATATATTTAAGAATACCATTAACACATTTCCATATTGCTATTTTGCAGTTATGTTGCAAGTGTCCAAGCAGTCATAAAAAAACTGAATACATTTACACAAAGCAATGCATGTGTTACTAAAAACAAATTGTGGTGATATAATTTCCATTTTATATCCCACAAGGCACCTTCTGAACTATAAAGCTTTAATGAAGACCCAGGCCAATGGACTGTGCAAGGACTACATTCCCTGGTAAAGCACATATAATCAACCGGCTGTGGATGGTTATTGGATTAGGAGATTTGCTCCTCCTTCAAAAATGAGTCCTTCCAAAGACAAGATCACTACATACATGTTATCTCTTGCAGGGGTAAGATCAAAGAATACTAAAAAAACACAAGTCTTGGCAGATAACCTGGAATGAAAATGTAATTCACACGGACAAATAATGAGGTTAAATATACTGACAATTGCTGCAAATTGTTTGTAACACATTTTCACTTGGTATAAAATATGGAAAAAAACATAAAAGTCTCAGACAACTTTAATGTTCATGTGGGTCAGCAGGAAACCCAAGCGTGAGAAGATGTGCTTCTGTGCTGCTTAACTTCCACTTATTAAGTCAATATTTTGCAGTAATGAATGTATCTGGAGGAGTGTGAAGCTGCTAACCTTGTGTATGTGTACATGTGTGTCAGTGTGTGCTACATGTGCTAACACCCCTAAAAAGACCTTGTGAAAATAATACATCAAGGACTTATTAATTTATAAGTAATATTTCCAAAGGTATGAACAGAGATCCAGCTTGCTTTGGTCTATTGATAAAGCAGCAGCAACACAAAAAAGATTTAAAAAAATCTTGCATGTGCAGCAAATCTTAAAAGAATCTTAAAAGAAAAAAACACCTTCAGATACAAACATGGTCTGATGATAGACAATCTTCTGATGGCTGCTCATATTACTCCTGGTAAATCCTACTGCCTCAGAAAACGTTCCACGTTGCCAAAGGCATTCTGTGTTTTAAAATGTGTATATGAGTAGATAAAACATAAAAATTATATTGTTGGGATAGCATTTACAGTCTATGAACAGAGTGGCATATTATATGATGGTGAAAATTGTTATATATATTTGAATGCTAATTTATTTTATGAAACGATCCAAATATACACATTTACAAATGTGTGTTAGGTACCTTAGAGGTTGTCCCATTCTGATTAATAGACTAAATAAAAGTAAATATATTTCTCTGTACTTTTCTGAAAAATTAACGTGAACAATTTTTCTAGTTTATTGTTCGATAAACTCAGACCTGGGGTAAACTAGTACTGTAAGACACAAAGAATGCAAAACCAGAAGTATACAAAATATAAACAAAAGCCAGAATGAGTAATTATTTAAAAATCAGCTCTCTGAAATAATACTGGGCAGGTCCTTTAAGATCTGTATCCAATGTGGTTTAAATGACTAAGCATCTTGTTCTTGAAACTGAACAGCTTTCTGAATGCAAGCAACCCTCATCATGTCTGTACAGATCCTCTCAAAGCTGCCATTTGTTCAACAACCGAAGTGAAAATTTCTAATTGGCGTAATTTTTCATGAGCTGAACCATAAAGAGGAAATAAGTGATACTGCTCAATAATGTATGAAGTGCATCTATAATTAATTAGGCTTTTTTTTTCTATCGCCTGGGCTGAGAGACTGAATTTGAAGAAATCCTTATGAGCAGTAAATAATGAAAAGGGATTTGTGGGTGTCTTTGTGTCACTGTCTGTTCTGTCTACCTGTCGCAAGTCTCCCAGTTCCTATTGGGAGTGACTCTAATGTACTCTTGACCCTAATGCACTCTTTGCTGGGCCGGCATTTGTCTGAGTCCACTTGTCTGCCCTGGTTTTGTACGCCACGGCTTTGACAGCCCAAGGACAGTGACCACCAAGGTGACTCTGACAAGGGTGGATTTTGGAAGTGCAGCTCTCCTAGATACAGCCAATCACCACACCCCACAAGATGCAACTTCAAAGAGACATATTGTATATAATGCACACTATATATATGTATATATATATTTTTTTAAATTCATGCACAACAGATGACGAATTTATGAAAATTTCCAGCCAGAGCCTGGAGGAATCCATAACTTTACTTATAATTATAAAATTTTATGCACCAAAATTTCTGATTTCTGATATTTTGGAAAGAGAAAACATACAGCATATGAACTACAGGTGACAAAATGCAGAGGTAGCATCTCAAGTCTTTGAGTAATTACAAGCTTGGGAATGTCCTTAAAAAAATAAGGGGTATCCAGCTTAAAAATATGACTCTCATTATTGTAAACTAATGGCACACAAACTATTCAAATAGATTGTCACTCGGTGGTTTCAGCAGCTGAAAAAGACAAAGATAAATTTCTCAGAGGCAGAAAGGTTTCACCTGCTACGTCTGTGTACACCAACTGTTATCAGAGATACAACCTGCTGGTCTCTAAGCTACTGTATAATATTTTTCTGCCTGTGCTTCTTGGACAAAACTGTACAGTGACAAGAAAAGCTGCTGTAAATCAGGATTTCAGAAATAACAGAACACTTTCTCTGAAACCTCATCAGCTCTGCATGGTAGTTAATTTCCACTCCGTTTAACTATTAGCCATTAACTTGCACACTAAAACAGCATCAATTTGCATCAATATCTCATAATGTTCTCTATAATCTCCAGCTTTACAAGGTCGTATTTTTTGTTTGCCTGAATTTTTGTTGAGATACTACCACCGATAACGAATTTACAAACAGGTTTAATACAGTGCTAAAAACAGCAGGTTTTCTGTTTCCAGGAGGAGACGTTCTAATGGATCTTAGATCTCTAAACATAATGTTACAATTTCTGTTAATATTCAACATTGATGTACAAAGAAATCTTCAATTAATGCAGCCTTCTCCTGTGTTCGCCGGGATTAATTGCAGCTCAGTCACAGACAATGGAACGCATCTACTGACAGAGTGTAACTGGGCTTTATGGGTTCCTTTTGGAACCATTGAGGCGATTCATTTAAGTAAATGTACAATCAATGCTGACCGAACAAACACACACACCACACACCAGTAAAAGTAGCACATGCTTTAACCCATTAATGACTCGATTGCTCTGAAGTGCCCATATGTTTCTGTCCATCTCTGCCTGACAGTTTGGTGTGGATTGGACTACAGTGTGACATGGTGTCACTGCCATGCATTTTTATAAACTGTTCTTATAATATCTAGTGTGGTAAGAGTTAAACATACAAACTGGGTTGTAAAAGGGTATGCATTTTAAACATTATCCATTAGCTGTGCATTTTCTTTTATGCATTTACTACAGAGTAGGAATTTTCAATACTTAACATTTTCAGCATTTCAAACTACTCTGGACCAAAAGGAGGAAAACATGATTTTTTCAGTTATGTTTTAACAATACAATTAAATACATTTCCTCATGTTTTACTAATGTGTTTACTAAATATATTTTCACAGTAGACTGGCATACAGCAATAAAATCTCACTATGGAACTACCAATTACTACCAATGAAAAAATAATTTAAGTTAATTGGAATAATGTAACAAACTACAACCAAGCGTGACATTTTGCTTTTTGTAAATATATATTTTGTATTTTCAGTATGTAGTTTTTAGTGAATGTTGTCAGAATATATTAACCTTGTGGCATATAAAAATTATAAAGCAAAAAGAAAAAAGCAAACAAAGAACATTTAAATCAAAATTAAATGCAGTTACCAAAAACAGAAAAAATACGTTGATAATGTATGTGTGAAAAGTTTACTACCGTTGTTTTATACCCTTTTTCACTGCAACAAAATAAGTTGTATTAATTAACTCAATCAAACTTCAAAAAATGAAGGTAACTTCTTGCTGCTATTTCGCATTATAAGCCACCCAAAGAAAGGTGTTACCCTGTGATTTATTAGAACTGATAGAGAACTTGCAAGTACACCTTCTCCCCCTTCTTCCAGCTTCCCCCACTTCTTCTCAGAGGCCTACCAGCACATTCTGCTCACATCATCACATTATCACAGCAGCAATTATACTGCATGCAAAATAAAAGATGCAAGTACCGATGCACACTGTAGAAGCATCATAGACATTTTAACACACGTGCACGCCTGTCTACATCTTTATCACTAATATAAAAATTACTAATGTGCAGAATCTGTCCACTGTGGTAAAGGGCACATCTGTTGTTCCACTATCCATCATCCTTCAAATACAGGAAAGTTTTGTACAATCTATTCAACAAGTATATTGATTTAATTTTACTTCAGTTTTAATTCAGTCTTGTTGTTATCTTTAGTGTTGGCATTAAACATTATGATAGTACTCATACAGGAGAATAATTAGTAAACAAAAGTTCCTCACTGATGTTAATGTTTGTGCTGTATTAGTGATACTAATGAAAGGACCTGTATGGTAAATGGACCAGACACCAATCTACACAACATTTCATGAAACACATAATAAATAAGCCAGCATATGCTGTCAAAAATAAAATGTAGCTATACTTGGACACTGTAGCTATATTGAAACATTTTGCAGGTGTGTTTTTAATTTTATGTTTTACACATTGAATGCACTTACAGTTCAATAATTTTTGATAGAAAGGGAAACACAGAAAATACAATTTAGCCTGCGGGTTTTATATATCTATATTAATAGTGTTGCAAAAGTGCTGCAAACCATTATTTTCTTTAATTCTTTTTCTTGGGTGTGGCACTGGATGATAAGGGCTTGCTGCTGCACGTCGTGTTGCCCAGGAAAAGAAGAGGAACAAAAGCAGCAGAAGGAAAGCGTTCTAAGTGGTGGAGCCTGATTTGAGCAGCTCCCATTGTCTGCATGGTCACCACAGTGTGGGCAGCCACCACACAGCTACAGTCTGTGTCAGGGACTCGAGGTAATTAAGGCAGGACTCTTCCGTGTGCCTGGGGGGCCCAGGAGACGCTGGGAGTGGCAGGGTGGGGGCGGGGCTAAGGATAGGGCAGCAGTGAATGGGGATAAAGGTGGGGGGTGGGGAGGGGTATGAGTAAGCATTCCTGCCACTGCCCTGGGGCTACAGCAAGCAAGGGAACTTGCCAAATTACTGTCTCCCAATTTGCTTTCATGAATATTTATCAGGACAAGACGGGGGAAAGGGGCCTGCTGTCTCTCCTGCAATACACCAAGACTGGTCCATTCCTTGATGTAGGATAGGAGCGGGTGGGGTGCAAAATGTGAAAATTATGGCCCCACGATATATCACATCCCATTTTCACAACCCTTTAAATGGGTGGATGTGAGCAGCATTCCCACAGACATGTTCATTTGATGCCAAAGTGGCCCATGAAATAAAAAAGGAGATCAAAAGATGTCCGTTGATGTCCGTCGATCTCCATCAATTACATTGCTATGTTGATGTCTGAATCTAATTTTAACTCTCTGGAGTGCAATGAGGAAGTCTGGGCTGCCAAAACAAAACAGATCCAGGAGGTAAATGTATTGTGGCCAGTAGGAGCAAATGAATACACCAAACTATTATGCTAAAAGCCATCAAAACACACACGTGGCTTACTGTTTTCTTTAAAAAAAAAGTTTTTTAATTTATCCATGAAATCTCTTCTATTAGAATATAGATAAAGCAAGAATGAGGTTTATAAATTGTATAAACAATACAATAATTGTATAATTTCCATATAACCCAACTTTTAAACTTGCATTAAATCACTGGTATCTACTTTAAATACTTACTGATAATTTGATCTGCTCCTTGTATTTTAAATGTCTAAATATCCATATTGTGATTTATTCCAATAAAGCATAAATATTGAATAAAGCACAGATATTGAACTGGACTGGCCCAGTTTGTGACAGTTCAAACCTCATCCAGTTATGACCTAAAGGACACATCTGGTAAAAAAAGATGAAATCCTACTTAAGAATATTTTGAAGAAAGAAAAATAATAACTAGTGCTTATATATTTAACAACAATGAACAATAATTGAAATGTTACTGTATATCAAATC
Source organism: Arapaima gigas (assembly GCA_900497675.1). Classification (NCBI taxonomy): domain Eukaryota; kingdom Metazoa; phylum Chordata; class Actinopteri; order Osteoglossiformes; family Osteoglossidae; genus Arapaima; species Arapaima gigas. The sequence goes on from UFQX01000218.1 coordinate 454,413, forward strand.
AAAGTGGATTCCCTTCATTCATTAAAACAAATTTAATGTGTCTTGTTTGCTAATGGATTTCCAAGGTCAAATAAATCTGACAATTTACTGGCTTCACAGCATGCCACTGTAAGTACTACATACTGATGATCTATGGGACAGAGGAAGAATATCTTATACACACTGAGCTCCATGCAGGAAAGCAATTCATTTCATAGCAAACAGAAGGTAAAGATGACCACAGGTCATAAAATCAGTATCAGATCATAACTTAATTGAATTTGCCATTCCTTCCATAACCAATTTGTTAACAGACTTAGAGTTTTTCTCAGAATATATTTAAATCTGTCAACAGTTGTACACCAGGCTTCAAAAAGCTAGCTGAACAATACTGTGCAAGCAATACTGTGCGTGTGTTTATACAGTGTAATATATAAATTATGTGAGAGGGACAGATAATTGAGATTTTCAAGTGATAGTTACAATAAATGATCTATTATATTCCTTGATTATGATGTAAAATGAATTAATGCGACTGAGGTACAGAACCAAGTGTGAACATGATACCACAGCTTTTGTCAACAATATGCATTGAGGGGGACATACTGTGCTATATTACAGAATTTACCAAGGATTCTCTTCTTCGTGGACTGGCATTAGACTTTTCATACCAGCAAACAGAATAATATAAGATACAGGTACTTAATCGTGACCAAATGGCATATAAGGAAGGTCACATTAACAATACAAACTGAAAAATTGATTGAAAATGCAAGGATAAGTCAAAAAGTATCCTCGACTACTACCACAACCGACAGTAAAAAAAAAAACTGAAGACACTTTTTGACTTACAATCGTAGTTTAAAGCAGACAAAAGAATGCAAACAAGATTAAATTATTTATCTGGAATGCAAATAGGTTTTGGTACCTAACAGTTTTGTTTCTAAAGTGAGGTGAAGGTCACATTTTATTGGTTAAAAAATAAGGTGTTTCTCAGAAAGTTAGTCTACAGGAGGACTTTCCTCAGCACACTCTGTCACAGACATGCACCCTACAACACTTAGACACACAACAAATCTCTTCACTGTCTGAAATACACCAACAACCCCTGATTCGCACAGACCATATTGCAAACGGCAGTCTTCCTTTCAGAAATGCATTTCATTTTCATTTTAAAATGAAAAAATAGCTCCTCCACTGTATGTGCAACACACATTCTGTTTGTATGTAAAAGGAAACATTTCTGTAGGTTTGCCACAAATTTATTGGTATTGTTGATTTTTTGTAACTACCTAGATTTAGATTTTATTTGCAACACTAAACCACATTTTTGGCCACTGAGAAGATGCTGCTGTGGACAAGGAATGTAATATTTACTGTTTTTCCCGGGTATCTGTTTACATACTTGACAGACGGACGGCCTCAGAGACTGGTCTGTTTATAGCTGCACTGGCCACTGCCTGGTTTCCAGGGTTTTGCCAGCAAGAGACACTAATGCTAATGTCATCAGGATCAGGGAGCTGTGCCTACATTTCCCATGTGACCCTTCCATTCCATGTTAAATTCATTCATTGTGATGTACACAGGGTAAAGGACAAAAAGCTGCAGTAAATTGGAATACAATGAAAACGGTAGCAAAGTCCACACATATTTAGCAAATAATGATTAATTTTTCACATAAAACACTTTTTATCAATTAAAACATTACTTACACAAAATACTGTGTATTATGCATAAAAGTCATTAGGAACCTTAGTTTGTAAAATAGTTTAATTGAAATGCAAAGTGTAGAGAGGAAACTGCACGTTAGCATATTTGCTAGTCTTCACCATCAAGCTCCCCAATGCAATGCCAAGCATGTTATTACACATCAAACAAACCTTGCAAAATTTGTTTTTTTATGTAGGTGACTTGTGATGGAGGGAGCTCGGGATGAACAGCTGGCAGGGTATGATAGCATTAATAACCCGGCAACTGGCCCCCCTCATCTTGTTAGCAGCTCTCTAATCAGCAAGGTTTAGATCGGCGATGCGCCAGACTTGCTTCGCTGCCCTTCGCTGTGCCTGACCAACTTCTGTCCATCTCTAAAACAGTCCGTTTATTTTAGACTTAACAACGTAGTATCCCCCCATGCACGCACGCAGACACACAACCCCCTCCACGATGAAAAATGGCTGTCCGTTAGGCCTGTGTCAACGTTTTATGCTCATTGGGTGACAAGGGATGTTAGCAGCACATGGCAAGGCAGTGAAGCAGACGCAAATGTATTCAGTGCATTTAGTACTCAGGATTAATCGAATTATAATTTAATCATCTTATCAAACAGCAATTAGCATAATCACTTCTGGGAAAGGGCTGATAGAGAGGGAAACCAATACATAATAAACCTCAGGCAACCAACACTTTAATGAGACGTTTGTAAGAATTAAAAAGTTACATATTCCTAAGAACACTTAAAGACTTTTACATTTACATTTATTCATAGTAAAACACGATTACGTGCTTAATATTAAGCTTAAACGCCTAAATATTTTAAATATTAATCTTAGGTTTTCATTTGTTCAATAGTATGCAAATAAGGTAAACAATGTATAAAAAATGCCACCCTCAGAAACGTGGATCATCACACATTAAATCATTTGCTGCACACAAAACAAAAAGGTTTTTAGTCTTCTTTGCTGTAACACAGGAATAAACATAGAAGCACTACCATTTTCCCCAGGTGAAACCATACACTATATAACAATACAAGTGTAGAGTTTACAAAATTTCTGCCAATGAAACAAAATTGCACAAATTTTTTCGTGTGCAAAACATGCACAAGATATTTATGAAATGAAACCTCATCTGACGGCCTTGAGCGGGTTCAGTAGAGAGCTCCTGCACCGCGGCCTCTCATTTAGTTTCTCATTGGTTCAGGAACACCAGGTCTAAGTTCCCGTTGACAGTTTGACACACTATGGTGACAGCTGGAGAGACAGAGACAGTCTCCTGCCTTTGAGAGCGCTCTGAGGTGGAGGTGTTCAAGACCGCCGTTGTGCATTTCTTCTTTCATCTTTGGGAACATGTGTGTGGGCGGTTTTCGCATTCCGCTGTTCCACAGACAGAACTGCCTCGTTGTTACAGTGCTGCAGGATGCCTTAAGCTCTAGTACTAAGACAGTCAGCTCACCCATAAAACCATTTATCTCTAAACCTCACAAAAAATGAATGTAGAAATGTATTTTGGGAGTTTGAACAAATTCAACTGGGAATGTCTATTAAATAAATCCCAGAAGAATAGCAAGAAAGATGTTTTTGTGATTTTCTGGTTTAAATAATCCATTTCCATCTGTTTAATTAGTATCTGTAAAGCTGTTGACAATATAAAGTGTTATATCTTAATATAACTGTATTCTATCAACATGAATAGCAGATCTCTGGACAATATGAAATTATATTTAGATATACCTTTGCCTTTACATCCTTAAGTTGATTAAGTATTTGCTAAATACTTTAAAAAATGTTTACCAATTTGACGTTATGGTACTGTATCAGTATTAGAGTACACTGTTAACTGAATTCTAAGTTTAATTTGGTGACTTTAACCAATACACTTATGACAGATTTTAATATGTGATGAGGGATTAATTAGTGAAAAATTAGTTCTGGAACTAAAATCAGAGATAGTAAATCTGAAAATAGCAAAATGGAGTATTTTTAAAAGCAGTTTAAATGTTCTTGTGTTCATGTTTAGAAGATTCATGAGTTACTGATGATCAAGATTTACAAGTGGAGGTCAGCTTCAAATGCTGCCTGTGTCTTTTATAATCCAATTTCATTTTTTCATACTGAATTTGTTCTGTAAAGTGATTGCACACTGGTTGCAACTTGAAACTGGCAATGCCAATATAACAGCATCAGCCAGATTAATAACCTCAACTGCAGGCCACGTGTCTCCGAAGCTGGCCCAGAGAGATCAATCACATTTTGGACACTGGGCAGCATCAGAGAATTCCAGAACATTCCCCGACAGGCACGACAGGGTGCACCAGAGACAGACGAGCTGCTGGGAGCCTGCATCATGTAGTTCTTCTAGCAAGCCCCCCCCCCACCCGACTACATCCCTCGCCCACCTTTACACAACCCAACAATGACAGCACTTTAAAAAATGGGCAGCTAAAAATAGGCCTCACTAACTGCATCTTAAATCCTAGGGTTTTGCCACATTTAAAAATAGCTTCAAGGAGGAGGCCAGCACGGAGATCATTCGTCTCTCTGTCACGCTGTCGATTCAGCCTCGCTCCCGTCCCGCTTTAATATTTGTTTTATGGATGAAAGTCGGCTGAAGGCTTTCAACCATCCATGCTAATGAAACAAAGAAATGTAGCCTGGCACAGTCAGATGGACAGACAGAAAAGTCAAGTCAGCAGCAATGCAGCAGTACAGACAGACAAATGAATACACTGTAAGGCAGGAAGCAGCTTTAAATGTAGTGGTCAAAAAAAGAGCAGAATTATTCACTGAATCAGTGAACAAACAGGATATTAGAACCCATGCAGGATCCCTAAAGAGGCCGGTCTTCACCCACCTTAAAGGTATAGAGAAAGGGCTGTCCATTCTTATTTGCAGTAAAAAAAAAAGCAACTCAGACAAGAAGCTTAAAAAGAGAGCTGGAAAAGAACTGATGAGCCTCATAAGTCTCATAGGTCTTTGTACAACATCAGCACCAGGAGTATGCTGATCAGTAGTGCCTCACCCAACCTGTCCCCTGTGCTAGAGACCCAAAAGCATAACAACAATAGTAACAACAACAACAACAACAACAATAATAATAATGTATTTAGTATTTTATCAGGTAGATGTTTTACTTTCCAACTAAAGAGCTTTTCCAAAGGTTCAATAGCAGATATTCCTCAAGGTGGAAAACATGACCGTTGCCCTAACTCAAACAAATTGCCTCCTACCCAGGGCTCTTCATCTTTTTAAAGAAATAAAAATATTGTGTGTCCTCTGTAGAGTGACATTTGTAAAATGTGTCATGGAAAGGAGCGATTACCTGATATGGTGTGTGTATTAACAATGCAGGCAAAATTTTGGAAACAGTTTTCCAAAACTGCAGTAAACATAAATACCTGTGTGTCTATAGATAACATACACACAGTTGCTTTGGGGTATATACAGGTATCCCAGGAGACACGAGTCTTTGACTTCTGAGTTTTTGCATATCGAAGTGAAATTTTTTAATGTTCTTTACTGTGCTATGAAAAACACAAGGCTGATTCTACATGTTTAGGCACAACAAGAGCCGAGCGTGACGGAATTTTCAAAGTTTGCACCATGATGGTAACTACGTCTCTGATTTGGACGATTTCACCTTACAAGTCGATTTCCAGTACTCTGAAACTACATTTTTCAGTGTATGAGATTCCCATGAGGCATATGTTGTGAATTTACCATCCTGGTAACGTGTGTCATGTACATCAGTATAATGCCAGAAGGGGGGGAATTTGTGAGATCTCTAAAACATCAGCACGAGTCTCTTGCTGCCGAGTCATCAAGGCAATAGTGAGCCTCAGGAAAAAGCCCCCGTGTGACATCTCATTATCAAAAGGATTGCATTTGCAGAAGTTTGCAGGCCTTATGCCTGACTGACATTAAACTGTGCAGGGATGGCTGTGGAGAGGCTGTGGTGGTCTGTCAGCTTGATCCCATATGTCCAACTCCCTAACAGGCTAAGCTTAAAGGTGGTTGTAGGTCAGGTCACATCTACCAAGACGACCTCCTCCCTACAGCCCTGTGTAGACATTAAGGGAAACGAAGGAGATGAGACTCTATGATTGTGTTACTTCCACTGCACAAACTCAACTCCATATGTACCCTGCCAAGTAATTTTATATCAAGAGTTAATAAAATCAAATCAGGGTGAGTATTCCAAAGAAAGAACAAATACTATAATAAAATGTGTAAAATTCTAAAAAAAAAACCTGTATTCATAAAAACTGTAAAATACCTGTAACTATTATTATTATCCTAGCATTTTTATTGCTAAAATATTTTTAAAAACATCACATGCACACCTATAATACATCTAAATAAAGTTCTGTATTAATTCTATTGTTATTCTAAATGTAGCATGTGATAAATTATAATAATCTAATAATTCATAATACGCATTACATCTATACAATGGTTCATATTCATAGATCCAGTAAGTAATAGAATATTGACCTTCAACACCTGATGTAGTTTTTCAGAGTCTCATGTACTTGTTATTAATACATAATATGCATGGGTCCTCCAGTAGCAATATAAAACTTGACCATTATTAGTGTTTAATTTATAAAATATAAAAATTAGATTAGATAAATATTGCATAAGACCTTTTAACAAATATCATAATTCTATTCTTTCCTTACTGAACATGCACATAGTCCAAAAACCTTTTAGTTTTGGAAGCACTTATTTGGGGAAACTAAACAATAATGTTAACATTTTAATGTGAAATCCATTAATATACAGTACGTGCAATTACACTTATTCAGCAGAATTCAAAAGCATTCAGATTTTGATTTGAAATTATCGTTTTTTATATTCACAAAGAACTAACCTCATTCTTCCATACCTAACCACTAATTAGACCGCTACACTACTGCTCCACATCTTTGCTGGGAAAGTTCATTATACAGGAGGGACGTGTGAATGATGAGGGTAGCCATTATTACACATTAGCACCCATTCCTTAAAATAACAGCCATTGAGTGCCTCTGCAAAAATCCTCTAATAAAAGAAGCCAGAATACAGTTCAGGGACTGAGGGCAAACTGAATCTAACCTTTCTGCAAAGTACACACTTCACAGGATTCTAAAACACAGACTACAGTAACAACAACAAGATTTAAAAAGAAGGAAGTTTCATGTTTTTACAATAGAGGTCAGTTTTTTAAAAATACAGGACAGGTATAATATATGAATTTATTCAATTGCATGTTATGGTTTGTACACCATAATACTTTCAGTTTTCTATAGCTAAATATATTTGGTGAAATAAATGAAGAAAATGCTTGCCAGTTTTATTTAATTGTTTTGACAATTAAACAAATAATGGTATTTCAATGGCAGGATGCAAAAATATGGAGAGAGCGGTGACAGTGAACACAGTGCCAAAGACGATGTTTGGACACCCAGCCTTACAGGCCTCAGTGAAGCTCCGCCTCCACTGTGCTCTCTGTTGTGGCTACAGAGGCAGGAGGTGTTGGCCGTGAGCAGCACATGGGGAAACCCGTCATACATGGCATCTGCTACGTGAGCTGACACTTTTATATTAAAGGACACTGCTTAGCATGGACCCAGATTCACCACTGTCCTCAGTGCGACCTCCAGAAACAGCAGTCATTTTTTTAACTGGGTGATGCCTTGCTGACAAAATGGCAGAGACCCTTGTTCAAATGCCATGGCAACATTTCCCCTGCAGTGCGAGACCAACAGAACAAGCACTAAATAAGAGATGAAGTACGTCATACAATTAATACATTAGAAGTTAAATACATCATACGATTAATTGCCCTCAGCACAGGAGTGCAGAAATCTGTACCTGCAGCGATTGAATCACCACCTGCTCTCTATTGGTCTGATTTTTTTTGCCATTCTGTGTGATCTTATTTTTTCTACTGTGTTATTTCAATTGTATGAATTTCCATAAAACTCACTCTGACAACAGATGGTACTAAACAATGTGAACGCATAACATAAATGTAAAAATTGCACATGGAAGCATGTCATATTTTAAAATGGACTTTACCGGTGCATAATATTTAACAATGCTGAATGACAAAAACACTAAATCTGAAATTCTACTTCCATTAATCTTATCAGAGGAAATCCAAAAACTAATTAAACATCTAAGGACTGAAATTCTGAAACAGTCCAACTCAACTGTAGGCAAAGGAAAATGCATATTCACTGCCCCTGTGAATCTAATTTTTTTTTTGTAGATATCAACAAAACATTCAGTCATATGAAACAGTTACAACATTCCAGATGTAGACAGAAGAAAATCATTAATTATTTATTCATCTAACCCCTGCAGATCATACCTGGAACTAATGCATTTGTAAATTCTTCCCTTTTTCCTGTTCATCAAAATGTTTTTTTAAATCTTTTTTTGGTCAAGAGTAAAAATGTACCTTTATTATTATGATCAGTTTAGGATATGTGTTAGAAATGCAAAAAAGGTCTCTACAAGAAAAAAAAATCTCATTTACAGTTTAGTTCTTTGCATAATTAGCACTTAATTTGTTCAAATACTGTATTATTCAATTTAGTACAATACTGCACATCCATCTACTGCTTTTTAATGCATGAGGGCAGTTTCCAGGCTCCACTATTCTCTGCATATTTCTTTAGCAGAAGAAATACAATTAAAATTCAATGACAGAACTTTTGCACTGGATTTTGAACCCATTATTTCCATGGAAGCAATGAAATTGTTGAATTTTGTCTTTGAAGGAACAGTTTAAAGCTGAGATTCCAAGGAGCGTTGATTGCAGTGCTGTAAATAATGGGATCGTGTTTCTTACCGAGACATTCTAATTTTCTTAGGTTGTTCACAAAGAAACAGACAAAATCTTGATAGAAAACTAGTAGTGTTCTGTACAACACACAAAAGTCACAAGCATGGTGAGAGGTTTTTTAATATCCTGGAAAATTTTAGTCAGAATTGCTAAGATTTCTAGCACATGTGAGGGAGAAGGCAGCATGAACAGGCATTAAAAAAGGGGATATTGGTCTGCTAGTTGCTGGTTATCCACCACACACAGCTACAAAGGTATATCTAACACATTCAGCAGTGATATATTGGTTTCATCACCCTCGTCCTGTCTTTCTTATTGCATCACCTTAATGATGACATTTCTGTCACCAAGCCAACACAACCATCTAAACAAAAGCAGAAAAGGATCACTAGAAATAAGTCACTACTGAGAATATGTGATGAGTTTAAATAAATGGTACCTTAATTATTAACAAGTTATGCAATTTGATTGCGCTCCCCAAACTGATTTATATCTACCTCGCTTTTTTAACTGAGGAAAAACAATTCTTCCTGAAATCTCAATGAAAGTTCATCACTTGGGCTACTTCACAGTGCTGTCTCCATTCAAAATGACCACTGACAATAGTGTTAACAGGTAAGTAGAGCCCCTGCTTTGACCATCTTAAATTAAGCGACTGCGCATCACCCACCTTACATGGTGTCACAAGCTTATTATGATGTAAACTAGCAATTGTCAAGCATCTGCAATGAACAAATTTACATAAATGGATAGTTAACAGCAGAAAAATAACAAGGGCCTTTCAAGTTTCTATGTACTTTTATGGTTACATGATGTACAAATCTGCTGCTGAATCTATGGATTTTTTTCAGTCGTTCTCCTCAGTCAGTCCATGATACTAACTGTGGAGCAAGTACCCTTGCTATATATTTGCAATGCTTATTAGTGCCCAATCGAGCTTGAATCAGATTTGCCCCCAGGCACCTGAGCAAAACAACATTAAAATCTGCTTTACAGTCTATCTGTCCAATGACATGTCTGCCGTTGTAATTACATTTGTATTTTAATTGAAGGCCACGCGAGCTCTCGGAAACAAGGATTGTTGAAATCGCCTCGTCTAATTTTATGTGAACATTATAAACAAGAAAAAAATGCAATGGACGTTTAAAATACACTGAAGATTTATGAATATAAAAAATGTATGAAATATTTGCTTCACAAAATCATAAAAAACAAGGTGCATTTTGTCCAAATGCACATNATAATGAAATATTTGCTTCACAAAATCATAAAAAACAAGGTGCATTTTGTCCAAATGCACATTTTGTCAAATGACAAAAAAAAAACAAATGAAGGAACAAATTTAAACCATTATATTATTATAAATTATACACACCCCATGTTACAATCAAATTGAGACGAGCCTTATTATTCTAACGTGGTCAGCTGAAGCAATCAATGATGTCACACATATCGTGTATCACACAAGACCATTTGGTCCTAAATTAAACAAAACAGGTAACACAATACAAATGATTGTATTTAATGTAACACTGGTCATTAATACCTTCTATGTCAGGTAATCTATGTCAACACAGAATTGCATACATATTATTTTAAAATAGTTTACTAATATTGTAAAATCTTTCAAAATATCTTTTTACAATATATTGTAATTCAGGATGTTATATGATAAGATATATTTTCAGATTAATTTTTAAGTTTTAAAACATGCAACTGCATAAGTAAACAAAGATCCCAGTTTTGGAACACCATGAGTTTCAGAATTTGTTACATTTACATCTAGTTATTGATTTATTTTTGTGGTGTGTCCATAGGTACTGTAACCACTAATTTATCAATTCATTCTAAATCAAAATGTGTGTTTAGTTAGGCTAACTCCTATCTAAGAAAACAGATAAATAATTTGTAAACTAAAAAACCTAAAAAAATCTAACAAATGTTAGATTTAAAAAAGAGTTTAAAACAAAGAAACAATTAAAACTTTAGTTAAAATATAAATGTGTAGCCACACACATAAGTGACTTGTGTGTGGCTACAAATCTTTTTTGCTTTAATTATTTTTATATACCTCTAAAATATTTAAGCACAAACAAGCTAGTGAATGAAGCCACTGTGCGGCCTTGTGTGAAGTACTTCCGGGTCACCTGTGTTTTGTGCGGCCTCAATGAACCCAACTTGCACTATGCTGACACTCATTATAGGGGTTACCATAGAGACAGTTGAAGGAGCTTGTGCTAAACCTAACTCTAAAAGCTAGAATTTTCTGGAATCCATTTCATTCTGCTAAGAAAAAAGGGACATACGACTGAAGAGTTGCCTACACTGGCAAGAGCAGTGCTTCAGACAACGTCAGACGAAGCAAATATGTAGAAAAAAGGAGTAGTCAACCTGCATAATCTGCATATAAAAACAAGAAAATAACATTATTACAGTGACATTAAACAACAAGTTCCAGAGAAAAAAAAATAATATGTCATGGTACCCCAAGATGCACCATCCTCTAAAGTAAATGATCCTGGTAGAGATTCATACACTAATGGGTTTCATAGGGTTACTGCTTCATAACAAATTGTACACCCTATGCAGACAGACACCAACAAAAAAGTCAGTCCTGCACACACTGATGTTGATTGATAATGAATACTTAATATTGCCTTACAGAGGTGATGACACAATATATTCAAAAATACATAATTTTTGCAGAGATGCATAAAGTGCAAATTTTAAAAAAAAAATTCCCAGAAGCATGTTTACAATAGTTTTTTTTTTTTGGTTGAAGCTACTAAGGCTCTGAAAATGGAGAACTAATTTATATACTAACAATTCTCTCTATCCAAACCTCAGTTAATTAGAAATGATGGCCCTTCAATATGCGGGAAAATGCTTTAACTCTGCCTGTGCCTGGCTCTATTTTTTTTTTTTTTTTTTTTGGTTGGGGGCTTCAATATTGCCACTGGTCCTACCACCACAAAACACGGGTTTCCATCCATCTTTAGTGTACAGTTTGTGTTCCGATTCAAAATGTTTCGTTTATTTTGTCTTTCTGCATAGATATTCCAAACGTTCCTGTTTTCTGACCCTCTTCCGCCGTCGCTTCGTTCCAACCTGCTTCATGTACACACCCCAGACCGCTTGCACCCAGTGGCTGTGCAAACCTCACTTCACACCATGCCATTTCCTCCATCTCAGAATATAAGGGCTTATTAATAAAGGCCTCCTTTTAATGATTCACCTATTATTAGTCTGTCATCTTTGTATTTTTTTTCAAGACAGAAAAAACTTTTACATGATTGTATGTCATTGCTTAGAAAATATCTTTTGTCCCAAGGTCTACCAGAGCTGATATAAAATGTCTTATGATGACAGGATAAAAAGAATAATAGCTACAGTTTTATTCTAGCTATTCTTATGTGGTTCAGTGCACCATCTCCCAAACAGGCAACAGTGCATTAATCTCAATAAGCTTGTCATTTGTCTCCAGGATTTTACACTATGTGCCTTTTCTTGGAAGCTTGTTTACCAAATTGTTTCACTGATTATTATTTAGTTGCTTATATATTAATTTTATTAGGTTTTCTTACACTTTTACTTAGTGTGCTCTTAGTGTGTTTGTTACCGTCAGTGAATGTAAATACCCACACAAAAAAAAAATCTATTACTTGCAACATAGAGGGCAAATACTATATATTAAATTTAGCAAAGATTAGAAAAATATTTTCCAATATTTAACTTTCCGAGTGGTGAGAATTGGTGAAAATTAAGTTTGGTTTTAGTGCATAGTTATTAAACATTTTTTTGTGTAGCCATTAATGTGATTTTTCTTTAAAATGAGAACAGACAAAATTATCTGCTATATCTACTATGCTTACAGTGTTTATTTTATTTGAACGGCATTTACTGTACATTTTACACACATAAGAGGTGAGGTGCAGTAAAACCAATGTGCACGTACTTCTAAGAGGTAACTGGTTTTCTACTACCAAAATAAGATCACACAAAAATATTGAAAAAATTCAAAATGAACATAAAAAAAATGAAGAGTAGAAATCTGAAAATAATTCAGCTAAAAGGTTTCATGCAAAAAATAGTTCATACACCACTTAACCAAATGCAATAATTCATCTCCAGTGCAATAAAAAATATTGGCCGATATGGGCACAATCAATCATCCCAGCAAGCTAATGAAACGTAATATGATGTGCTGCATGAAACAGAGCGCGTGCATTTGGAAGATGTGAGTAGGTGAGCTTGCTGTGGTTCCAAACCTCTCCATCACCCCAACACCCCCCCCCCCCCCCCCCCCCCCCCCCCCCCCCCCCCCCCCCCCCCCCCCCCCCCNCCCCCCCACCCCAGCCAAATGCATCCTCCTTCCCGCCTCGGTTAAGTGTATTAACTTTGGAAAAAGAGAATGGTAGGACTCACCATTCAAGATGCGGTGGAAAAAGATAAGAGCCAATATCCACATGCCCCGCTCCTTTCAATCCCCCAAGCTATGCGTCGTTGCGTCTTCACTCTGCGCACTTTTCCCCCCAGTTTCTCCTCTTCTTCAGTTTGCCAGGTGCGGCGTTACGGAGCTGCTGGCTGTGAGCGATCGGTCCGGCTCTCCACCAGTGCGCTGCAGCTCCCTCCCTCCCTCCCTCGCTCTCCCTCTCACTCCGCTGTCCCCTCCTCTCCTGCTCTATTCTTGCTTTTCCTAGTTCTCTCTCTCCCTCTCTCTCCTTCTCTGCCTCTGTTCCTCTCTCCTTCTTGAAGGATCCTCTCTGTGCTCTTTTCTCAATGTCTTCCTCAGAGCTGTGATCCAGCCCCTCTTTTTGGGGATGGGGAGATGCTGGAAAGGGGTAAAAATTCAAGCCAGGTGTGATGCTGAGTCAGAGCAGAGGTTTGAAAAGAAAAGGCAGGTCCATATGTTTAGGTGAGAATATGAAGGGGGGTAATAGTCATCAAGAAAGCTTAACAAAAATCCCCTTGTACACAAAACAAATAATAATAAAACAAAAAAAGCAAGGAGAATTTAGTAAAGAAGCAGTCATTTATAAGAAAGTAAAGAAATGTTAGAAACAGTCCCAGTATGAAGTCAGTTCTGCAGCCCCCCGGATGGTCTGGAGCTCTGGTAATAATTATGAGACTCCAAACTCAGACCCTCTTCCCCACCTCTCTCCATCCAGCAGGCAGCAGACAAGCGCATCTTCCCGCCGCTGTCCTAATGGTGCTGCTCCCTGCGCCAGCCCTGTCTGCCTCGGAGCATTACAGAACAGCCCTCTCCTGCGCTCCTGCAGACGCTTTAATTCTTCATTTTGCCTTAAAGGTGCAGAGGCGCCCGTGAGCCCTGCCTGAGCGAGGCGCGAGAGCACAGGCAGCGCAAGTGCGCCGCAGTAAAAATCAGCAGCAATATGAAATGAGCAACGTACTGTGAACATATAACGTGACTTCAAAATCGGAGGACTAATTTTAAACCGAGGTTGGTGAACTCAAGGCATTTACAAGGTATTTTTACTGTTTACTATCCCTCCCTCTCCCAGAGTACAATTTTTACCAGGCTTTGGCCTCTAAGCTTCTTCGCCATTGATTGACCTTGACAAATTAGAGCAATGGCCTCCCATAAAACAAGGTCGCAGAATGATGACTGTGTCATCCTCTTTACAGGACTTGTCCATCTGGCAAGTCACGCAGGAAACCACACTAAAACACCACAAGCAATTAACATACAAAGTGTAAATATTTAGTGCTCATCCCATTTGTGATACAATTCAGTTTCATTTATTCAATAGTTGTATTGCTCATAGAGATGTTCCTATATTTCACAACTGCTTTAATGAGCAAGCAAAGAGGCCAAAAAAAACATCAACTCGCTGATGTAAACCTTAGTGCAAAAAAGCAAATTAAAAAAGGTACATTTTAAATTGCTTCTAGATTGTATATGTACCTACAAATAATTTGATGAATTCGTGAAAGAAAATTAACCCAAGGAGGATCTATGACACGCTATGTTTTTGAAACACCTATTTTATTTAAATAATGTCTGAACGTTACTAAGCATGCAAATGTCAATACTCTCTACATATTTGGCTATATACGGGGCTCCAGAAAACAAGAACGTTTACGCATGCTCTTATTTCTCATTCCTAGACTATGTTTTTTTTATATCAATAGCAAATGCTGTTATTAATTATATTGCTACTGTGACTGTTTTGTGTAGCTCCTTGTTTACTTCACATTCACGGTTCTGAGACAGTGAATCACAGAAAACAGTGAATAGCGGAGGCTATTTTAATCCAATTTGGCCCGCCTTTGTTCCGCCTCTGGTACAGTTTAACTGCAGCCGCCCCACCCGTATGCATGCGCTGTCTGATGTGTTTAACGTCCACATCAGACCTGCGCATGCACTGCGAGCACAAGCCCTGTCACCACTCAGCGCCTGCAGCTACCCACCCAGACTAAACATTTTATTTGTCCACTCCTAAAATAATCAGCCCAGTTGTAACTGTAACAGTAATACAGGAGAAATTGCTTGTCCCCGGTTTTCAGAAGAAAGGATCCCATCTTTGCCCCACATTAAGTGAGAGTGTTCCCTTTGTTCTACAATCATCAGAAATAATCTTGTCTTGTGCGTTTAGGGGAATTCTTTTTCATGTATTTCTTGCCTTCTTGATGTTATTGTAAGACACCATTTAATGCATATAAGTGCTAGATGGAAAATTTTTATTTTTCACCGTGAACAATTACTTTGTGGTTTACTTTGTGATGTCAAGCACCTGTTCAGTACTGAATGGCATTCAAAATAATACTCTGGATTAAATTTATACTTCATACTAAGTATAAATTACTTACATTTTCATACTTCACACTGATCGGTGACTTATTTAATGGAATTGCTTGATGCATGTTTGCTGCTAACGTGTCTTTAATTTGGGCCATTACCTTTGTACATGCATACAGTACACTGCTTGTTAAGTTTTTTACTTTTTGCCAGTACACTGAGTTACCAAGAATCTCAAGAGGTTTTTAAGTTTCATTAAAACAAAAAACACTATTTAACGAGAGAAGATATGCCTATTAGTGTTACACGATAAAGTATTCAGTGCTTGTTTTCCCAAAGGTTTTCATAATTGGGCACCATCTAGTGCAGGATCCTACTTGCAAACAGCCTTTTCGGGGCAATTTTGACATATGTACACCACCATTTTTCTACAGGGCAAAGAGAAGTATAAATGGAAATGTTTCTAGCTATTTTCTGAAGGGGGATTACAAAATGCAAAAGTGAAAAACAAAGACAAATCCCTTTTAATGTTTAATATGCTACCTTAGCAGTGACATTGTCCACATATTGTCGGGCATATTGTCTACATGCCTGACAATAGTCTGTTTTCCACTGCTGAAAATATCAACTTGACTAGGTTGCACCAATGTAAACTTATATTTTCTTGGAAGAAAATGTCACCTTTGTTGCAAGTCGAGCAGTCTGTTTCTTCATCAACGTTATAGTTGTAGTTATATGGGTCAAACTTCTCGTGAAGGTACCCTTTCAACTATCCCTCAGCTTGCTCAATTTCAACCTGTGTCAACAGAATTGTGTGTGTAGCAGGAAACATGAAAGTTGCTGCTTCGCTTCCCTGGAGGAGTTGCCAAGCACCCTTTTTTTAACTTTAACATTTATTCATTTACCTTTTTTTTCTCCAAAGCAAACTTAATGCTAACCTCCTTACACTGATGTACACATTTTTAAAGCAGTGTAATTTTTAATGGACCATGGGTAGTACAGCACAATGATTTTAAACTCCATTGTTTGTGTCCAGTGATGATGTTTGAACCCTCGTGCACAGTTAGTAAAGAGTAAATAATAATACAGTCTTTATAAAGACTAGTAAGTACTTATGTAAGTATGTTGAACACCGATAAATATTTTAAAAATCTTATCGGAACATTGCTACAAATCAAAGCATGTGAAACGATTGCAACCATACCTCAACTATATAATTCATTACTTGAGAAAACTCAGATATTGTTATGAAATAATTACAATATTATTTTAAAGTAAATGTTTTTTTTAATATTGGAGAATTAGTGCAAAATCCAAATTTAACAACAAAGGAAAACAGCATTGATCCACACACATTTTTGCTGAAATGAAAAAAGGTACGGTGATGAAATCACAAGGGTCTCCTGATGAAAATAGGTCTTCTGAGTCCTTCACACATGATTTACTACATGTTTGATGGCAAACAAAACTTAGACAACAGAAAGAAAAAAACATGGCCATTGTGGATAAACCTCATAAATTAGAGTCTAATTCTACAATATTAAAGTCAATGGCAAAATCCACTATTCAGAACAAGTCATTTTGACCATTAATGCAATAAATTTTGTGGACAGCGCAAACAAGGTAGAAAGACTAAATGTACCACATGGTATCTTTCATTTTTTTATACCAATGCTACACACTTTGTTGTTAATTCATTAGCATTTTTTTGTTTTATTTTATTACTTAATTGGGCATAACAGGTAATTGTTTTAATACATGCTATATGGCTGCACAGTATTTATTGAATTATATTAGTGAGAACCCACTCTAGTGGCTATATTCTATTTATTTGCTGAGCAATAAAAGAGCATCTACTAAGTGCTGTTTGTGGTGGGTAAGGACAGCATAAATGGGTTCATAATACTAATTCATTGTTTATAGCAGATGGACTGCACCTAAATCCACCCAGCCCTGTGAAACACTGTACAATACAAACAACTGCAGACTGACCAGGACTTACATCACTCAGTTTTCTTACACAAGTTTCAAGTAAGCCAGCTAATCAGAGTTTCACTGTCTTGTGAAATTTCAAAGCAGCAAATTACTGCTACCCTCTGTGGTCTCAGTTTTTTACACTAGTATCTTTAATTCTTTGTTGTACATTTATCATTTGGACAACGACAGCTATTCCAGGACATTTATATTTTAGGGTATTTTACATTTTTTATGTAAAACACTGTACATTTTGATGTACTTCTTTCTATACCTAAATTTCCACAACAAGATTTTAGTTCTTCATAAATTTGTATTGTTTCTCACTTAATGATAGAAGCATATTTGTTTTAAGGTGTTGGGAACAGCTAAAAAAACTCCGCCATAACTCTGTTTACATGCACATGTATGATAATGTACTGTTTTGAGATACATAAAGGACACTACATCACACATACTTAACATTGCATAATTTCAGTTTACTTAGAAAATGCCATTTGCTTAAATATGGGTAAGTGGACCAGACACATGAGCCCTGAGGCTGCCGCCAGCCGGCTGCTTACTGGGTCAGCAGGCTTGGAGGAGAACGAAGGACAGTGCCCTTAGTAGAAGGACAAGTCCCTCAGTGAAACTCACACATTGGCCTCTTATGGGTGGGGTCTAATGCATTTTATGGCATTTTGATCTACCTGCATTAATAAACACAAATGATAAACACAAAAAGCTGTTTCCTTTTCACAGTGGTGGCCCCTAGGCAAAGGCCAAAATAAATGTGAAGCAGTGTTGCAGTACCCCAGTATCCTACAGTAGCTGCAGGACTTTTAAGGAATACAAACCCACAGTCCAGATTTCTAGCTCCTGTGGTTATCAGGAGTTTGTGACTGCCTTGGGGAGGGTCCGTAATTTCTAAGACAGTCCTCATATTTTGACATAAAATGGACTTTTCTGTCATCGGCATCATGTCAGGTGTTGCATCTCTTATCTACCAGGTCTTTTAATTCCTTCTCACCATGCTGACCATTAGCTCAAAATAGCAAAGCCTACGCTGTGATAAATCGATCTACTTTGTTGCAGGAAACAATGGTATGGTGCTCTCCAGCCCAAATATAACAGTATATTGGGTTTCAGACTTCCCACGCCAACCTGGCTCAACACTTAATGGCATGCTAGTGTTATGTTATCATTGTGGTTGCCAGAGAAAGACTGATAAAAAAATTTACTTAATATTAAATCTCACAGAAGCTCTATAAATAGAGGTCTTTTGTATCAGCTGCCTTGCAGTGCCTCAATGGTTCAGTTCTGCTGAAGGCTGCTGGGAAGAGTATTGTCAACCAGAAAAGCAGAAGGATTATGTTGTAGGTATTGGCAACTGGTCTACAATTCCCCAGTTCCTTTTTAAAACTTTTTCTCCATCTCTTTTGCACCACATGTCAAGATTTGTGAAGCCTTGACAAAACTCTTAAATGGCAGTCAAACACTTTTCAAGATTGAAAAATAAGGTTCAGTATTCAGTGATGAAGCAGAGTAACTGTTTGCAAATAGTTTTCTCATGTTGTTCATAAGCTCTGTATCCAAAGATGCTTGAAATCCTTTCACCCTCTCAGGGACAACCAGAAACAGACAAGAACAATCAGAATCAATGTTCCATTGTTGTCATCTTGGTCTGAGAACACAACTGGAGCTGCTGTTACCATGGCAGCCAAGCTTGAAGACCTACTTTCCTCAGTATTCAACTCTCATCCTCACTCCAGGGGTTGATGTTCTTGTGACAGACTAACCTTTTACACAATTACTTACTACTGTCCATATATTGAGCTTTTTTCACACATGTACAAGAATCTGCATTTGGATCCAAGGTTCATACACATAAAGTTCTCAAGTGAAAGACAAATAAAGCTGACTACACTTTGTGACACTTTTCAGTTAAGCTTTGGACAATAACACATATGCTAGATGCTTCTCCGGTGTGTGTCGGGAACCAAATAATTAGGGGATTTGGACCAAGGCTGCTCAGACTGGTCACACGCTTATCCATATATAAAGTGAGCAGAAAAGCATCTCCCGATACACAAAACATCGAACCTTGACTCGGATGGGCCACAACAGCAGAAGACGACATCGGGTTCACATCGGGTTCCACTTCAGCAGGATGCAGAGGCTATAGTGGGCATTAGCTTACCGAAACTGCACAGATGGAAATTGGAAAAATTTTGCCTGTGTGAAGATAAGTGCGTGAAAAAGTAGGTGTTCAGGTGTTCCTAATAAAGTGGCCAGTGAGTGTATGTCATAGTTCTGTGAGTAAATTGTTTTTGTAAATGCATTTACATTTATTCATTTAGCAGATGCTTTTTTCCAAAGTGATGTACAACTGTCAAAAAACAGTGAATTTCAACTACAGGGATACAGGCACTGACACACGATTCTCAATGCACAGTCAATTAGTCCAATACCACTATTTTTGCATGCAAAAAGTGACAAGTTTTGAAAGTTTTTTTGAATTTTGAGTGGATTCAGCAGTTCTGAGTGAATAAATAAAATGGAATCACTGCTAGACACCCAAACAAACTAACTAAGGCTAAGGGTTACGACCAAACACTAGGACTTGAAATTATTGTACTGTACTAGCATTTAAACAGTTCTAATCAAAAATAAAAATCATTGCTGAGAGACACCAAAATGTTAACTGCGGTCAAATATGGTAACAAATATGATGGCTTGTGGCAGCATCCCTAGCTTATGTTATTGGAGTGGTCGTCATTAGGCACAAATGTTGGGACTCAAGAATAATACGCTGCAATAAGGTTTATGCGATGACTGTTGCAAGCTTGGGTTGTCATAAGCTGCACATAAGTCAGTATCTACCTAGGATTTTGAATCTTTTACATAAAGGTAATTAAGAAAATTATCTGAGGAGCAGCTAGAATTTACAAGGGCTGCATGGTGGATAATGAAAAGATTTTTAACCTGAAGGGTGCAGGTTCAACTGTTAGTAGGCTTCTTGCTGCTGTACCTTTCATAAAGGTACTATATCTGCTAAATTTACTACTACTTCAGAACAATATCAGTGTATATTTACCAAAGTTGTTACATGCTTTGAATAGAAGGAAAAGTAACAATCTAAAGTGCTGTACTGAAAAGCATACCTCAAATTTGGATTGCAAATTATATGCAAGACCCACCATTCAAAGGGTAATGGTGATTGTATAATAAAATCTCATGGAGCTCATGCATTTCACCCAACACAGTCATTAGTTTCCTCCACATACTACAGCCTTTGTGCCCAAGTAATGTGTCTGAAGACAGCAGCGCTATTGTTCCAATTACTTTTCATGTACA
Organism: Arapaima gigas; assembly: GCA_900497675.1. NCBI lineage: Eukaryota > Metazoa > Chordata > Actinopteri > Osteoglossiformes > Osteoglossidae > Arapaima > Arapaima gigas. The sequence continues at coordinate 475,012 of UFQX01000218.1, forward strand.
TGACCCTGTCAGTGATGAACCATCAGTCCAGCACTTTATGACACATCTTAAATAAAAGCTTTCAATGCTGTCCTTCAGTAGGTGACAAACTTTTAATGTATGAGTGCAGGTGTGCAGGACAAAGAAGTACTCTGTAGGAAATGGCACAGCTTCCTAATGGGGAGTCCAGGAATGTCAGTGCACAGGAGTAATCGCTTTGCAACCAGTTATTAGTGGCAACTATTAACACACACCTCCACAATTGATTTGTATATACAAATATTTGTATGGTTTGTCATAACAATTATTGCAGCATTCTATTAATATCAGAGGTTTAAGAGCCTGTGTTAAATTTGTTTTTGTGGTATTTCTTTACCAATAAGTGACAGGTCATAAATAGCCCAGATAACTACTTTTTTGAGATAAAAAATTTTTAATTTTATGTTTACTTTGAATGTAAAAATTTATATTAATTACAGGCAAAATGAGATATAGAAATACTAATTCTAAACGCACAGATTATTTACATTACATTGTATCCCATTTATCACACTATAAAGCTTAGAGTACATAATGACATCCTTTTTTGAAAACATGGTTTGTTTTTACTATGATGCACTATATGAGCAACATATTGAGACTGCTGACTAATTCAGACTCCAATGTTTCAGTGATGTCGCTCCACGAACTCACAGCAGCAGTGGGCTTTACTGGTGGCAAAGTTTGCTTTAGTGCTGTTTCACAACAGAACTATCCACAAACAACTGCTTAACTTTTTCATGCAGACTGCATTTTGCACAAATAGCCTGCAAGCCATTTTTTGATTTCAGAGAATATTATTCTCCTTTTTTGTATGTTACATGTTTGCTTTGCCTTAAGGCTCTTTTCTGTCAAAGTACAGACATGTACTCATCTTGCTATAGGTTGAATTACATGCCAGTCACTTCACACCTGAAGATCTGCCCATGTCACTCAACAGCTACACTATATGCTCAACTAAACACTGCCTCTTGTTTGTTGGTTAACCTCTAACCATAGATCTGCTATGTTACACATCTAACCATAGATCTGCTATATTCCACCAGCCTTTCCTAAAGCTAAATCAGAAAAAATAGAACACAGAAACAAAAGAGGGAAATTAAACTGGTCAAAACAAGGAAAGATTAACCCAAAGAATAAATATACCAATTTGCTGCTCAAAGCTTAATGACTTTGCAATGTACTTCACTGCCAATAGCTAAATCCTTCAATAATTTCTACACATTTTTCCCCATGTCTGGCTACTATTGACAATAATTATCGAGCTGCCCTCAAAGACCAACCAGTAAGGTGAACATATTATATATTATGCAAATGCATCAGATCTTATATCTTACATTAGCGTGATCTCAGTTTACTGATGCTTTTATGGCTCTGAATTGTGCAGACCTGAATGTCCTTGGGAATATTTGCCAATCGTGTGGCAGGCTTTGTAAATACCATGCCGTCGTTTACTTTCCATCCTCTGTACTACACTTCTGCCTAACACAGACTCTGAGCAGCTATCAAAGGCCTTGAGCTAAACAGGATCTGCCTGGCTGTTAACAAATGTGTAAGCATGGCTGTAATGATAATCTTGAATTTGACTTCTCAGACTCACAACTCCATCCAACACAGGGTCGCAGTGTTGCCTAGTAACTGTGGCACACAGCTGACCTTATCTATGTGGTCATAAAAATGTATGAAGTCCCATTTCTCCCTGAGCCCCCTCCCTCCCCCCACACTTTATCTCCCTCACTCTGAAGGCAATCGGCTGCTTGCAGCTGAGAGAAACGCATGCTGCATTCTCTCCTGTCAGCCCTCGCAGAGCAGGTGTTTGCGTCTGCCTGGGAGTGCTCCCGGTTTATAACAAATGGATTGAGCGAACTTCCGTTCTACTGCACATTGGTTACCTTCAGGAGCAGACCCTGGAAGCAACTCACAAACTCTGTTTCTGAAATCAACAATCAGATGTAACTCTGAAGGAAGAAAGGCGACGTCTAAAAGTAATGATAAAAATATGCTCTACATCAAAACTGGTTTTGCTACTCCAGGTGTGGGAGCCCGTAAACCTGCATCATTTAAGGATGCTGTTGCATGAGCAAAAACGGTGTAATTGCACCTGATGGCCTGATGAAAGAACAGGTACTGTTCTCTTTCTGGCTGCTGTAAAATAAACAATGAATACAAATTTCATGTACATAGCAAGAGTAAATACAGGAAGGACGGTGACAGTAAGCTGCAGGGCCCCAGGAACCTTAGCAGCTGTGACCTCGGTTTCTCCTAAGTGGTCTGCCCTCTACTTGCTCTGCATCTATACATCTGCTCTGTAGGCCCTGAAGGTAATGCATACCACAGTGCCCCAGTGTGCCTGCATGCGAGTGTCTATGCAGCTGTGAGTTAGCCATGCAATAAAGACAGCTGCTGGGAGGTGCTGATGCCCCAGTACAGATGGTGAGATGCCCTAGGCGACATAAATGGCAGGTATGAAGGTTCGACTCCTACTGAACCAACCACATCTGAGGCTGTAAAAAGGTCACCGAACCTGGGAACCATGCGTGTGTTTCCTCATTGGCATATGTGATATAGAATAAATAAAAAAATCTGATATTTTTACATTTTCTTTGGGCTGCTTTTGTATTCCAATGATATTTATTTTGAATGATGTGCTTTAGTCATAACATAAATGCAATAATCAAAAATAACTAGTTCATGATCATAATGACAGCTGTTAATGCACCATTTTATGTAAGACAATGTGCATCCAGTAAAAATTTTGTTTCATAGAAGTCTTTCACAGAGCTCAAAAGTAGCACACACTGAACTATTAACAAGCATTTAGTAAAACATAAAATTAAGTATGTGCGGTAAAATATAAAGTTACATATGATCATAACAGTTCTGATGAAAAATAGGAGTTTAAGCAGTAGTTTTTCTGCTGTAAAACATTCAGTCGCTGTGGAGCATGATGGTGTCACACTATATCCTTCTTCATCTATGGCGTCCGTAGGATTCTTGTCACATCAAGTTCAGGAACAGCCTGGTTACAGCGTGTGTGTGAACCACATGAATGAGTGACAAGTGGTCATGTTCTGCTGGCCGATGATTTGCTGTAATTCTATTGGATGAATGTTTCTGTGCATATGACAGGCATGCTGAAGCAACAGTATAAAAGCTTGAGGCGTTGAAACATTTCGGGAAGACCCCTGAAGGGAGCTACCTCGAGGCTTCCTTACTGAATAAAGTTTTGCTTTCTGCATATTTCTTTGGCAAAATTTTCTTCCACAAGTACACAACATCAGTGTCACAGGATTATAACAGCAGGAAAATATATATTAGCTCAAAATCAGTACTCCTCTCTGTTGCAACTGGGGAGGAAATCCAAGTATCTACTTATTCACTCTTTGCGCCGCTATCTCTTTCACAAAAGTGCAGCTGGAACGCTGTTGTGATGGGACTGCATGTACGTCCAGATCTTACTTCTCCAATTGCCCTTCGGAGGTCACTGCAAGAGTGGCTCTTTGACGGCACTCCCAGGTGCAGGCTATTGAAGGCGTGCTCTGGCCCAGCAGCTGCGGCGCCCATAGGCCCATTGAGTGGCAGCAGCTGCAGCTGAGAAGACCATTCCCGGATTCGACTTCACAGTGAAGGGGAGCTGTTCCGGCACAGCGCCCGCCAAAGACCCTTTCATCAAGTCTCTCACCCTACACCCCTCCTGCCCATCGCATCCAGCTGAACCGGACACCCCCCCAAATGCCACCCCGATAGAGCTTAGCTCTGCGCTCCTAGAACTGCATCGCTTTCTTCCTTCCCTTTCTCAAGGCCTTTCATCTCAGACTTCATGAGTCCCTTGGTAATTCGTAGCTGCTCCGGGAGCCACCACGAGGGCCAAGATCCCAGTTTCACTGTTGCATCTCAGCCACAGTTCTGCCATCGTCTTTGCAGCAAAGCAGGAGGGGCGCAGGGTTGCACATGTTTACTTTAAATCCTACACATCTGAAGCCATCAGTGATGTACAGTCTTTTCCAGGTGCTCATCCCACAGGAACATTATATACCATTGGAGGACTCAGAAAAAACTACGTAAATACTAATTTAAGTTGCTTTGTCAGAGGCTGCATTCATTAAAACACATGCAGAAGCTTTAATAGTGTGTCGTACAAAAATTTCAATATATCTATCAATAAATTTTAGCTGATTTTATGTCTTTACCCTTTTACATGAACTCTAAAGACAAGTAAAGTCATGTCAATTTCATTCAGAGCCTCAAAAATGAATAGTATGCCAAAAAAAGATTTCACTGTCGACACTAGACAAACTGCTGATAATATTTGTAAAACATAAAAATTAACCTGTATACAACAAATAAATTTTTTGTGATTTTTGACCGTTTCTCAGTCATTTTAGAGTAGATGCTACTGTTTAATCAGTGACTTTCTTTCTACTGTCTTTCAGGTAAAACACCAGTTACCGTGCAAAAATAACCATATTCTGGCTTTGGATATGTTTTAGTGCTTTTATGTTCAAATACTGTATGTGCAGAAAGGTATAAATAAATTTCCTTAATATGAGGACATCTAGTCTCATTACATTACGGCTTTTTCCTTGTCCCCCTTTTTATGGTCCCTGAAAAACTACAAAATTAATCTTGTAGAAACAAGCAGCAAGTTTTACATCTCCTGCTCAGGCTGAGTCATTTTTTTGGTACAAAAATAGTAATTGAGCTTAATTTCTCTTTATTTAAAAAAATACTTGAAACATGTCAACAGATCATGATGTTTCATATGAAAAGACATGTATCAAATAAACAACACATGAATGGGCAATACATTAGAGTCCAGCAAAATTTGAGGAAAAAAGCAGACTGTAGCCATAAGAAATATGGCTATTTGAGATGAGAAGGTTACCCAGGTGCTTTCCAAGGCCACACACAAACTTTAAGGCAAATGTTCTCACAGGTAAAACTGTGCCCTGACTCTGTCTAGTAGCAATGCCAGTGTCTCGCAAATTTAGCTAGCCAGACCCCTGGAGAGACTCTGTTAACATTCAGATGAGTGAGCTGAATTAAGTTATTAAGAACTGTGAGACAGTAAGGAGAGGCAGACAGATGGGCGATGGCTATATAGTAGCAGCACCACTTGCTTCTTCCTTGGCTTCCTGCATTTTACAGCTCTGCCACCAGGGGGAGACCCTGAGTCTTGCACAAGGGCCATGGTTTTGGAGAAGTGGTGAAGGGCACAATGCCAGGCCCTAATAAAAAGGCCCAGGGCTAGCAAGGGCACAAAATGAGATTTGTGGCGGAAACATGTGGCTGGGTCATTACGGTACATCCCTTAATCCCAGATTGTTCGGCTCTCTCTGCCTCCCTGTAATTACACGGTATCTAGTATCGTGTGGAAATGCCAACAGATGCACAGCGTCTAAGACAAGCATTAAGTACTTAGAGATGTCCCAGTAATTCTACTGGTACAAGGACTGGTGATTATGGCAGTGTGCAGTGAGGCCTGGCTTTGTCCACAACAGGTGTGCAACCGGGGCCAATGGAACATAGATACTGTAACTTTGACCCTATCTTTGGACTGTAGCAGAGAAACATGATCGACATGGACTGAATGTCCGAAAGAACACTTTGGGTCTCCTCTGGATAGAAGTCAAGCCCTGTGGTTCATGAGGTGATGAGAGCTGCCTAGTCCAGATTGAATGTTTACTGACCAAGAGGATTAGTCTGAAGTGACCGAGCAATTAAACCAACACTGCTCCCAAAACAGTGGAACAGGGTTCAAGTTGTTGGACAACCAAATCTAAAAGGGAACGTGCTTTGTGTGACACATTGAAACAGTGGATAGTCTAGAAAACAATGATGAATGTTGAATTTTGCACACCATCCATTTACACCATAAGACTTTCTGACAAGCACAATATCTGACACATGCAGTATTTATATTCCAAGTGTATGGTTTCTTCAATGGTCACATTGTTTTACTAATGTTAAGCAGGCTAAGAAAGAATTACTGAACATACTCCCTTAGCAGACTAGACAGACTTCTAAATATTTTTTAGGGTAGGGGTTGAGGGGTCAATTTACTTAGACTTTTACAACATTCTAGTCTTTTTAAAAGCCATTTAAAATTTTTGATAAGTATTAATCAACATTATATGCGGTGGAAAGAGTCTGACCAAAGAATGGATATAAATAAATTAAATAGTCTTGTTTGACTCTGGTGCCTGACTTTTGAGAACGACACTCTGAAATCGGGAGGTATATCGGTAGATAGCATCTGAAGTCTTATTTTGGGCTGCTGACAGAAGGACTCTGCTTTAAATTTGCTGCCTGATTCTTTGCTGCTTATCGACCAAGCCAAACAGAACCCTGTAGCAGTAAAGCAGATTTACCCAGGAAACTGTAAGGAGGTTTGCTCTCCTAATCTGGCTAATTCGCTCCCCGTGAGCTATGGCACATTTCAGACAAAATGGAGGAGGAAACAAACGAGGACGCCCTCTTCTGACCATCATTTGAAATACATCTTTAGCATGACATACAAGAATCAGAAACTTCTGTGAAAACTTTTTACAATCACACCAACATTAAAAATCATCAGTGCCCTGGTACCACCTAATTTTCCATCTAACTGACTGCATTAAAACACACTTTTATTTGATAAGCTACCCACATGTTAAATGTGAATTTATTAGCATAAAGTTATCATTGCTAAGTAAACGCAGAAAAGGTCTGTTTCCCCGAAAAAACAATCCTAGTGTTTGCAAAACCAAAAAAAAGAAAAAAAATCATATTTCTTATTTATGAACGCACATTAAGTTGTATGCCATGAATTTTTAAAGTTTTGATGAACACTGTGAAGTTCATTTTTTGCAGACTGTTCCTGAAAACATCAGGCTTACATTGAAAAACAAACCACAAAAGCCACGAGTGGGAAAACCCTTAATTGTCACACAGTGACTATTTACTGGTTCATGTTCACACTGAGATGTGTATTGGCAGCTGCTGCCAAAGGGCCAGGGCAGGGATATGAAGAAACTGTGACAAAACCTGCTCTGTCTCCACCTCTCTTTTTTCATGACAAAGATCCATTTGTGAGTGGAATAAATAATAACAGTTCAGGAAAGACTTTATGACTACACTGCTATTCAACATCCAGCTGAACGGCAGCACTGTTGTATTGTTACTCAACCAAAACTCAGCCTTACAAGTGTGCAAACCAGCATTTCCATTAAACTTTTGTGGGCCAAATTTGTGCAAAATGGAAGGATTACAACTGATATTTAGGAACTTCTTGTAAAAACCACACTAGTTACATTAAAGCAAATACACATCATCTAGCCATTACGGTCCATGGAGCACGATGTACAGTGCACCTTGGCTGGAATGCCAGTAGATTAACACACAATCTCTCGCTCTCTCTCTCTCACACACACACACACACACACACACACAACAGCAATTTAGACTCATCAATGTACTTGATAACCACATCTATGAAATGTGAGAGAAAACAGGAGCACCTGGAGAAAGCTCATGCAAACACAAGTATAACATTCAAACAACAGACTGAGTTGGATTTGGACTTGCATCCAAACATACTGCCCAATAGTGATACCCACTGTGGCACTGTGCTGTCCCACATCAAAAATATTACAGGAAGATATTGGAAAATCTATATTAGTCAGTCTGCAAAGTCAGGCTGATTAACATTGCCTTCCACAACCCTAAAACTCAAGCGTGTCTCCAGGAAACAGAAAGCCACGATGAACTATAGCTACTGACCCTTCTTGCGATATATAAAAAACAGTAACTGCCTGGCAACTAGCACTTCATCCTTATTGGCTGAAGGGAAATACACAAATGGATCATGCATTCACAACAATTTATATGTACCAGGTTTCATCTGTATCTATATATATAGTACTGTGCAAAAGTCTTAAACACCTGTGGGAAAAATGCTACAAAGCGAGGATGGTTCCAGAAATAATGCCATGAATACTTATTAATCAATAAACCTTCTAAAAAGTGCAGTAGACAAAAAAACCTCAATCAGATCAATATTTGGTGGGACCACCCTTTGCCTTTAAAACAGCATCAATTCTCTTATGCAAACTTGCATGCAGTTTAAGGTAGAGGTTGGTAGGTTCTTCCAAACGTTTTGAGGACCTGGCCACAGTTCTTTTGCAGACTTTGACTGTCTCTGCATGTCCTCCCAGACTGATTTGATCATATTGAGATCAGGACTCTGTGGGGACCATACCATCTGTTGCAGGATTCCTTCTTTTTGCTGAAGATAGTTGTGTATGACTGAGATTGAGTGTTTGAGGTCATTCTCAGCTTGCAGAATGAATTTGGGACCAATCAGAAACCTCTCTGATTGTAGATAAGAATCTACCTGTACTTCTCAACAGACATTGAAGTTGCATGCCTAACACTTTTGCACAATACTATGTGTGTGTGTGTGTGTGTGTGTCTTTAGCTGGCAAATGCCCAAGCTGCACCTTAGATTTAGTCACTCAGAGGTCTTGCTTATATCAGCAGCTTATTTAATTGCTCTGTTATTATTAGTATTGTGGTGTTTAGTTTATTATTTGCTCCAAAGAAACTTAGGAGAGAGTACAGCTTTAACTGGAAATGTTCAGGTTGCAAATTGATCTTTTTAACTACACTGTGTTTTGCTATGCTACGCCATTATAATTTTAATATATTGCTGGTGTTGGTGACAGTAAAAATACTTTTAAATTCGTACTTAACATATTTGTGATTATTTATACTAGCCGAGTTATACTGCATTGACAGATCAAAAAGCTATAGAAGTGCCCTAAAGGTATTATAACACATTTCATAATCACCAAACTGTTTTACCATTGAAGTGGATGTATTTAGTACATCAGTTTTGGTGTTACAGTGAGTGAAACGTGTGCCAACCATAGTCAAGCAGAAAGGAAAAAAACAACATACATCACCAAAGTGTATTACCCTTACATCACTGTGTGCAATTTCACGTGTGTGTCCTGCGGTTGCACATGTAGACAGCACTGACACCAGACCATACTGAGGCACACACAGTAATAAATCATATACCACTAAACTTTCACCTGTTTAGCTTTCATTTCATTGAATTTAGCACGTTTATGTTTGAGAGACAGAGAATGTGCGTCAGCATTTGCGGAGCAAGAAAATTCATCAACGTCCTTTACATCGGCTTATGTGTGTCGAGGGAGAAAATCATTCAGCCTCCGCTGCATCAGCGTGCATGTAGAGTGTGTGACGGCCACTGCTGTCGTGCGCGCGTGTGCGGCTTGAGAAAAATCTGTCAACGGCACGTGCGCATGGTCTGTGTGTGACGTCACTACTCCCGCTTCTCCAAGCCCCGTCAGAGACCGAATCAAAACAGTAAGTAGCATCTTTGATTTTTCATGAACTTGACTACGCAAAAACCTCACTTAGGGTGAGAACTATCTGTGTGGCACATTTCAGATTTGTGGTTTGAAAAACAAGTTTGAGTATAAAGAACAAACAGATAAACTGACAGATTGAGCTTTACGGATACATGAATATAGATGTAAATCAGTGAATGATTGATATTATTCTTGTTCTGTTATTGTAGAACTAATTAGTAGATTTATTATTACGGTGGTTGTGTTATCCAGCTAGGTAAGTATCAGTTTTTCCACAGTTAAACTGAACTAAGATCCTCTTGCTTAGAAGACCATGCCCTTAACCAACTGCTCTCAACATTTTCATATATATGGTACAACTGCACAAACGAGCATTTAAACAGCAACTTGTGAAAAGTCTAATTAAACCACCATGAAAAATTTTTATAAAAAAGTTCTTCAGGATAACTATATATGCTCGTTATGGAAATGACCGTACAGTCCATAGATTACCCTCAAACTCTCTCTCTCTCGCGCGCGCGCGCACACACACACACACACACACACACACACACACACACACACACACTATCCCGGGGAATCGTCACATCCGTCCCAGGCAGTCAGGAAGTGAAATAAAGACGTTATAAAAAGTTCCTCCGGGACGGTGTTCAGCTGTACTCCTGGAGTTCCTCTGTATTTTTGGATCAAATGTGCACTTTTATTCCCATGATGATTAAGTGTAACATTTCCAAGAACCAGTATGATCTTTGGACACGGCTGAATTTGCTCATCTGAGGATCTAACGGAGCAGCAGATTCTTTTTAACCGTTTTACCTACCCTCGCAGCTCCCGGCTATGGCAGGGGGTTGTGGGGTTGCCCTGCTCCTCTGCTGTGTGTCCATGGCCGCTCGCACGGCGACTGCGACCGCCTTCTACACCATCCCCCTGAAGATGTTCAGCGGACACTTCAACTCCTCCGCGGCTCTCAACCTCGGTTCCTTGGCCGAAGTGGAGCCCACGGAGGACAACCTTTCTTTGGCCTCGGACCCGGCGGGGAAGGTGAATTTTCTGGACATGTTAGACAACCTCCAGGGCGACTCTGGAAGGGGGTATTACATGGAGATGTTCATAGGCACGCCGCCTCAGACGGTAAGAGAAACCCACTTTCTCCCTTCACTCCTCAGCAAAACGCGCCATGTATTCTTCCTCATTTTTCGTCAGGGGACCGTATGGATTCACCGGCACTTCTCCGTAAAGAACTTATTATACATGTCACTCTGTGCACAGATGGTGTTTGTTGCTGTGTTTATAAACGCTGTCCCCTCCAGTTAAGTGAAAAAACCTGACAAAACAGCCTTTTTGTTGGTTTAAGAGAAACTGAAGAAATAAGGCTGACGGCTGTTTTGTGGACCTCCCACAGGTTCGTGTTTGTTTATTCCTACATGGTGTTTCTTTTCTTTGGAAAACTGTTTTGCGGTTTGGCTCTTGTTTTTTAGTAGGAGTTATTGTGAGAGTTTGATAACTTGCAGTTTTTTAAACGTCAGACTTACCGTTTGCCGTTAACAGCCGCATCGAGGCCGCTATGCCCGCAAGGTTGAGCGCGAGGCGACCCCGCGGCGCTCTCGCGCCCTCACGCGCACTCACATGATGCTCGGCGAGCTTGAGCTCGAGGCACTGCTGTTCAGGCAGCTGACACGGCTTAACGCGACACGCAAAAACGTTTAAAAAAATGCGTGAAAAGGGTTCTTTGAGAAGCGGATGATTGACAGTCCATTTTTCAGCTCTCCCTCCGGATTATCAGTAAACTCGGCTCACGATGCTTTACAGTGCAGGTTTCCTCAGAGTGGTCCAGAAACATGAAGCAGCTTTCAGGAGGAATCGAAGCTGGGAACAACAGGGCCTGAAACACACTTCATACACACTTATGCAGGCTTCGTGGCTGTGGCCTCTCACCTGTGCATAACTGTCCGGCTTTTTTTTCTGCCCACTGCAGTTCTGCACCTTTCTTGCAGGTGCTTGCGTGCTCATGAGAGAGGAGTTCGAGTAAAGCATGATATTAACAAAAAATTGTCTAATTTAACATCTGGCTTTCTTGCTCCTCTAAAAGGGTAAAAGTAGGGTCTAAAGGCCGGTGCTGCACGTAGGAAAAGGACTCGGTGTTTATTCTGATTTAAAGGCCTGAATGACCTCTAAAGCCTGATGGTTGAGTTCTGAACTGAAGCCAGCAGGTTCACCTCACATTTAATGCGTTATTCATGAACTGTGACTATTAAATAAGTTGCATTGCTGACAGTTTTATCTACAGACACTTACAGCTCTAATCTGTTTATACAGCTGGGTATTTTTACTATGGTAATTCATGGCTTGTACCTTGATGAAGGGTGTGACAGCAGGACCTCATGAGGGGTGCAGAGTTGGAAGCTTCTCAGTTCTCGATCTTGGCCCCAGTGTAGTGAAATGAACTTCCTCAGTGTCTCAGAACTGCTGAACCCCCTTCCTGCATTTAAGAGTCTGAAAACTAATCTCTCTCAGACCCATTTCCCTCATGTGCTCCTAATGCTTTCATAAATAGGTCTTTCTAATTTTCATCAAACTGTTTTCTTGTCTGTTGCTTCTATAGGTGCAGTATGTGCGCTATGACAGTGGCAGCTCAAACAAGCTGCAGTTCAATAGAGCATCATGGTGGCAGGGCCTGGGCTAATTGGGTGTGAGTTTGCACAATCTCCCTGTATCTGCATGAGCTTCCTCCAGTTGCTCTGGTTTCCTTCCACAGTAGAAAGACATGTTTTGGGTTCACTGGTCAATCTAAATTGCCCTCGGAGTGTGTCTGTGAGAGAGCATGAGTGTGCTTGTATGGCTGCCCTGCAATGGATTGGCAACCCATCTTGATGCTCTGATTCCAGGATGGACTCCAGACCACTGCAGTGCTGACAGGGATTAAGTGGTTAATGAAAAGGCATGAATAGATGCACTTCAGTAATCATGTGTTTGTTTCTAAGCCATTGGTGTGTTGTTGTTTAACTTTTATGTGCTCTAAGTTTAGAAATGTAGCAGGTTTGAACTAACAACCACACGATCACAAATCCATCTCCTTAACTCGGGTGCTGTCAAGCAGCCGAAACACCAATTGTTGTTCGTTTGTAGATGTCATATTGCTGCTCTCTACAAATTGGTTGTTACAAATGATACACACTTGTACAAACTCTTTTCTTACGTTGACTTGCACCATCTGGGTTGTTAGTGTTTATTGAGTTTTAGGCTGAAAATTTTGAAATTTGTATCTGGGTGCTTCCTATTTATGTTTTTTGTGGTAATTACTTCCTGTTTATCAAACAGCCAGAAGTCCCTCGTTTGTCTCCTCTCATTGGTCAGCTGACAGTCAAAGATCGGATACTTCCGTAAGTTGCTGTTCGATCACAATTCTGAGGGAATCTTTCCATGGGGAATACTGGGAGTCGTCAGTTTAAGTCTCCCTGCCCTAAATTCACATTTAATCAGAAGCTGTTATCAGAATCACTAAATCACTGGATTTCTTTTTAGTGGATTCTCCAGTGGGGTGAGATACACTGGCCTGCATCTGCTAGCTGCCAGCCCATTGGTGCAGTCACCGCCAGACTTCCCCGGCCTGAGGCACTGCCAGTCGGGGGGGGTGAACAAGCCAGGCAGTGCAGAGACCACGTTGCCAGCTATGATGTAATTAAGGGACCTCGTGCTAAAGAAGCTGGTATTCAAATGACCCGCTAATTGCCACATCTGTTAACCCGTTGAAGAGGCTGAGGTGTCACTGGAGCGCCTCACATCTGCTAATTGGTACAAACAGGTAGCAGATGCATTCTCCATGACTGAGTGGCTGCCAATTAGTGGCAGCACCTCACCAAGGGGCAACTGAGCAGAGAGAGTCCCCCAGCCCAACCCCCCCTTCTCGGGATCTGTTGGCAACTCTGTTAGAGCGCTGTGGTGAGGCGAAGGAAGTGGAGCATTGGTGGCAGCGATGCCTTCCAGCACACACCAGGTTCCTGCCGTGTGGCCGCCAGCCACGGGGAGCTCTTGTTACACGATCCGGTTTGCTGTCACCCTGGCTGTGCAAGGGGCACCATCTGTGCTGTGGCAGCAACCCTGGTTCAGATGGCAAATCTGCAGGGGGGCAAGACACACACCAGTTGGATGATGTTTAACGGATACTCAGCAGAATCTAGCTTCTGCTGTGCTTCGCACACTGGAAGTCTCTGCTTCTGGTTTTGACAGATGTTCTGTAAATGTTTCACACGAATGTGTTCTGGTGAACTGCCACTGCAGACAGGTCTCAGCAGCTGCGATGCCAGAAGGTCAACTTTGATTTTTCTGCATTTAGTCAGATGATGGGGTTTCCTGTGAGATGACGACATGACAGAGTAGTGACACCTGCTGCTCAAGTGCAAAGTTGTGTTGCATCATCTTGAAGGTTTGCTTTACTTTATTCTGAATTGAAACGATGTAGGGACAGTCCTGGGACAGTGGGTACTGCTGGTGCTTCGTAGCTCCTGTATAGTGGGTTTGGACATGGGTTGAAATCTCTCTGTATGTGCATATTCTTTCCATGTTTGAGTGGGGTTTTTTTTTCCCCTAAGTTCATCAGTTTCTTCCCACAGTCCAAAAAATGTGTTTTAGGTTAATTGTTGATTTTAAAATCCCTGTGGTGCCTGTGTGTGTGAGTAAAGGAGAGTGTTTCTCTACACTCAGATGGATTGTTGTTCAGTCTACTGTGTTTCCAGAAATAGGTTATGAACCACCAAAACACCTACCCTGGACAAATAGATATTGAAGATAACTGTACTGCATTCATTCATTTAAGTGTGTGTGTGTGTGTGTGTGTGTGTGTGTGTCTGTCAGAGATGGTCACAGGTTCCTAGAGGTTGAAAGATGACTTTTCTGTAGCTCAGCTTAATCCTGTATCTGGATGTGTGGAACCACAGATTAATGGCTATTGTTTTTTAGGTCAACATCCTGGTGGACACGGGGAGCAGTAACTTTGCAGTGGCCGCTGCCCCCCACCCTTACGTCACACACTACTTCGACACAGCTCTGTAAGTGTCCTGGTTGCTCTTTCCAGCTGAACTTCTGGTTGTTTCCTCACACACCATGTAGTTCTGTAGCTTGAAGCATGAATATGAAACAAATTGCTTCAAACTATGAGCTTTAAATATTATACATTCCAGTGGTTTCTTTGCAGGAGGAGTTAAGATTTTATGGGAAAATGGGTTGCAGATTTTGAAAGTTCTTCCTTTGAAGATTATCTGAGACAAAAGTTTTAATACAATATTACTGCTAAATAGCATAGTGATAATGGTTTGTTAAACAGAAAAATATGCAATAACTTTCTACATGGAATTATTTGATTGATGGTGTTTACAAAGATTATATTATTTAGAACTGGTAAATGTCCCCCAAATGTAATGATGAGAAATTATTGTTGAATAGTATGTAAAATTACCACAATTTAAAATTTTAATTTTAACTTAGTTTCATTTTTTTTGTAGGCAACTCAGATGGTTCCTGAAGAGTTTGAATATTAGTTTAAATTTGTCATGCCTATGAGTAGTTGTAAGGTTGCATTATTTGAGCCCATATCCTGATTCCAAATTTACATGTAAATCTGTGTTCAGAGAGGATCCTAGTACCCTTTGTTTCATCAGTATTATAAAAAAAAAAGTCTCTGGTAGCTCCCAGTTTGCTGTTTTGGTACAATTTATCATGGTCTGCTGTTTGTTGCCTTCTGTTGCGCTTAATTTTTTTTTTAACTCTGCATGTCCATTTGTTAGGATCACCCGAACAATGAATGATTTGTCTAACTGTAGAATTCACATAAATAGTGGGTTTCTGACCTGAAATTTTTGTGGTTCTATTTTCAGATCTAGAACCTACAGGTCCAGTGGAATTGTGGTCTCTGTGAAATACACCCAGGGCTACTGGGAGGGGGAGCTGGGAGTTGACCGGGTCTCCATCCCTAAAGGTCCTAACGGCACTATCTCCGTCAACATTGCTCCCATTCTCACCTCTGATGGCTTCTTCCTGCCTGGTGTCAATTGGCAAGGCATTCTGGGATTGGCATACCCCATGCTGGCACGGGTAATGAAAATAGGCTGTTCCTCTTGGGAATTTGCCAGGGTGTAACACAAGCAGACTTACTGTTTGCTTTATTAGCTCATTCTTCCAGAGTGATGTTTGAAGCATTAAGATCATTCTCAGTGTTATGGTTGGTAAAGTGATCTGAAGTAGAATTACTCATGGAAATTAAAAGCAGCTTGGGCTGGATCATAGGAATTTTCAATCATGTTTAGCATTAGTTTTTAAGACATTGAAATATGATGCCTACAATGCTGAAGAAGTAGCAGTCCTTTGGTGATGAGCAGCCCTTGGTAAATATGGAAACTTCAGAAGAAATGTTTACTCTTGATGAGGCTGGCTTCATGTTTCACTTTACAGTCAGTAAACGTGTTACCACGACTGGCTCCTGCTTGCCACGTGCATTTAGAGGTGTTGGCATGTCTTAAGGGAAATCTCTAGATTTACATTGTGTTGTCATCATAGGTGCACCGCACCAGCCTTTCCTTTACACTGTAATGTTTGCTCTGAGGTTGAGACATGGGTGAATTGATACATTGGTCTGGCATTTGAGAATTTCCCTCTAAGGAAGTTCTGAATGATGGATCACTCTGGACTCTGAAGAAGGAGAATGGATTCTTGGTCTGAGTGCCTTTTTTTGTGTCCCAGCCTGACAGCTCTGTGGAGCCCTTCTTTGATGCAGTGGTGAGACAGATGGGGATTCCAGATGTGTTCTCGCTCCAGATGTGTGGGGCAGGAATTTTGGCCAGCGTTAGTGGTGATCCCGCTGCGGGAAGTTTGGTGAGTAGTCAGGAGATATACTGGACGTTTAATAATTGTAACAACAATAATAGCAGTTAAGTGATTATGACCGAGTGGGGTTAAAATCCATATCCAGTGGTACCCTTCAGATGCTGTGAGGTGGCAGTGTTATCCAGTGCACCACCATACTGTTTGCCTGCTGTACTGCTTTGTACTACAGTAATAATGAGTCCCCCCCCCCCCCCATTGACATAAACAGTTAATTGGTTCTAAAATTTAGAATTATTTATTATGAATCTAGCTTACTGAACTATTTCAAGTGTTCAAACAGCAGAACCTCTCCTGGGTTTTGGATTAACCACCTTCAGGTTACAACTGTGTCTTTAACCATTAATGGTAGAGTGGTGTAGGAACAAGCTTTGAATAGGCTATCAGTGCACATTAAACCACTGAAACTGTATCTGTTTCAGATCATGGGTGGAATCGAACCTACTTTGTACAAAGGGTCGATATGGTACACCCCGATTAAAGAAGAGTGGTACTACCAAGTGGAAATCTTGAAGCTGGAGGTCGGCGATCAGAATTTAAACCTCAACTGTAAAGAGGTATGACATCACTGTGGTAAAGTTATCATTCATCATAAAAATCACGTTTTCAATGTATACAATGATGTTTTGTATTGTGATAATCGCACCATGCTCAACTGGCCGTTGAAGTAATTTTTTTTTTTTTTTTTTTTCCCCCCCCATGTTGAGAATAAAAATAAACACAATACAGTCTGAAAACCTTGAAACCCCAATGGAAAAATCTGAAACATAAGCCAGTTTTGAGGTTCTCCAGGATGGAAATCAAGTGGGAGCTAAAACGGGAGCTTCAGACAAATGTCTGTGCTTAATGAGAATGTCCATTTAGGGATTATATTTGAGGCCTTGGCTAAGGATGCTACAGAATGGCAAAGATGAATTTTATTTTGTGCATTTTCCATATCTTTTTTCATCCTCAGTATAACACAGACAAAGCCATTGTTGACAGCGGAACCACTTTGTTGCGGCTCCCCAAGAACGTGTTCAATGCGGTCGTTGACGCCATCGTACAGACATCACTGGTACCAAAGTGCTTCTTCTCCTCCTTCTCCCACTGCTCTCAACCTTGCCTCTGCTGGAACCTGTTTCTACATCCGTAGAGGGCCTTCTAAAGATGTAAAGATGAATTCAAGACCTATCAATGTATATGTTTGAGGGTCAAATGTAACAGGTTTTTGCATTTAAATATTGAACTGGCAGCCTGGAATGCGTTTACTAAAGGTGGTTTCCCCCTGTCGTCTCTGGAAGGTACGGTCTGACGACTGATTTACGCGTTGTCCTACTTGTCTATATAGTGTCTTATGTGATATTCGGCCTTAGAACTTTTTGACAGTACTATGCATGTATTGACTTTCTGCAGATCCAGAAGTTCTCTGAGGACTTTTGGACTGGAACCAAGCTGGCTTGCTGGTTGAAGGGTGAAAATCCATTGCAGTTTTTTCCCAAAATCTCCATTTACCTGAGGGCAATCAACACCAGCCAGTCCTTCAGGATTACCATCCTGCCACAGGTAACTGGCACCACTAGCAGGAACTGTTCAGATCTGTACACCGGATAAATCCTGGTATGTCGTCAGTAACAGTACACCAGGTGTGTGTGTGTGTACATATTCATCTGAAGAACAGTTACTGATTCTATACTGTAACTGCGGAAATAACGTTTGTTATAACGGCCACCAGGGGGCAGTCAGGGGCCACTTTTGCAATGTACTCAAGGAGGGCTCAGTATTATTTATTCATATACATTATACTCAGTATACATTTATTCGTTTCTCCAGAGCAGCCTACAATGACAACAATGTAAAATTTAGTAGACACCCTTATCCAAGGCAACCTACAACATTAAATAATTGTCAGTGAACTCCCTGCAGTCCTTCACTCATCTATATAACAGCACAATGTAACACGCACACAAATAGCAATTTAGAGTCAGCAGTTCATCTGAAACACAGATCTTTTGTGTGGGAGGAAACTGGAAAACCTGGGGGAAACCCATACAAACACAGAAACTCCACACAGATCGAGGGGGTTTCAAATCCATATCCAGTGTTACCTTTCAGCTGCTGTGAGGTGGCAGTGTTATCTGGTGCACCACCATGGCGTTTACCTGCTATACTGCTTTGTACTACACTACTGTCAGTAACGGTGCTTTACACCTTAAGGGTATCAACAACAACCTAATGATCCCATTTGTTTTCTTTTGTGTGTGTTTGGTTGCAGCTATACATCCAACCTGTTGCTGAGATATATAATGACTTTGAATGCTTCCGCTTTGGCATTTCCCCGTCTACAAATGGCCTGGTGATCGGAGCTACTGTCATGGAGGGCTTCTACGTCATTTTTGACCGGGCCAAGAAGAGGGTGGGCTTTGCACTGAGCACATGTGCAGGTGAGACTTGATGTAGCTTTAAGCATGTGACTTTAAGCACTGAAGCCCCTGAAATCTAAAGATGTGTAAATATTCTAAATTAGTGTACATTTTGTAGAAAATGATACACTTTGGTGCAAAGGGACAGTTCCAAACAAGACCAGCTAAGAACCTAAGTCTTCAACACCCCAGTCCAAAGAGCAGCAATGTACAGGTTATGTAATGTTTACTGATCAGCCAGTTTGGGTGTTTAGGTTCACATTCTTTCGCTTTCTGTTGTACCTTCCCAGAGAGCAGCGGAGTGGCACTGTCAGAGATCGCTGGCCCATTTGCAGCAGCAGACGTGTCTTCAGACTGCCTGGGAGGCTCGCTGCTGCGTGAGCCTGTACTGTGGGCCATCTCCTATGCTCTGATGGGCATCTGTGGCCTGACCCTCCTGACCTTGCTCCTGCTCATGGCATTTCCCTGCCGCTGCCACCGCCGTGACACCACTGGCGAGATCACAGATGAGTCCTCACTCGTCCGCAACCGAATCAAGTGACACGTGGTAGGAGGCCAAACAAATGCAACCGCTGAGGCGGGAGCCATCATGGACTGAACACCACAGAGGGCTCTTTCTGCAGTATTGGATTCCACACTCTTCCTGCAATTTTGTATCTATACAGTCATTCCCTGATTTATGACTGAAGTCAGCGTAAGTTAAATTAAGCATCCCTGTATGTGGCCTGTATGATGATCAGCTCCTATGATGTCTGAAGCTGCAATAAGACGTGACCCTTACATCCACTGTTTGTAGTGACATTTGTCTTTGTTCCTGGGTGCTGGAACTCCTCTACCACAGGTTTGGAGACCAACTGTTGTGCCTCCCAGCAGACAGGTACAGAAGACTTTGCCAGAGAATTTGGGTGCACCAGCAGCCCAGATTATGTCTTCAGTGTTATAGAAACTCATTTCAAAGTGCATGATGACTGTACTACATCAGGTTGCCTTATTCCTTGTCTTCCAAGGTTGTGATCAAGTAGAGAGTTTGACGGGCAAAATGTGCCATGAGGGACCGAGCGCCTGTGCAAGTTGTGGTGAACGACAGCTCATTCGCATCACGTTAGTGGTCTCTCGCTGTACCTTCAGCTCAGTCCCTGCCAGCGTAAGTGACAGGCGTACTTAACAGAAGGAGATGCAGCTGTAGAAGCTTGAGGAATTTTATGAAGGAAGATGTTTCTGAGCTGCCACTGTGACAGACACAGATATGGTGAAAGCAGCTGAGCCACAAGAAACATGTACTGTAGAAATGATATGTTGGAAGTGACTGACAGTGACTAGAAAATGGAGGAATGGCCCCTTCTTTCACTGGAAGCAGTGGGGGGGGGAACTGATGTGACACAGATGGCTTGATGCACTTCTGTTTTTTTTTTACTTTAGGGTTACTGGCACACTGGACATCCAGCCACGTTTCCTATACTGCCAAAAAAAATTTTATTTNCTGGCCCCTTCTTTCACTGGAAGCAGTGGGGGGGGGAACTGATGTGACACAGATGGCTTGATGCACTTCTGTTTTTTTTTACTTTAGGGTTACTGGCACACTGGACATCCAGCCACGTTTCCTATACTGCCAAAAAAAATTTTATTTTTTTTTAAACACTTCAGCACAATCTCTGAAGAACTGAAATCATTTACACACACGGTGGTAGATTGGTTAAATTGTCTTTTGATACAACGGCCAGCATGATTGTTTTAGCTGATTATACTGTAACTTTGCTTTCAATGTTTGATATTTACATGTGACTGTAAATGATTGTACATTGTCAATGATGCTTATTCTGTTAGTTTATGCTGCAGTGCAAAAATTTAACCCAATCTTGACTGCAAGCCATATTTCAGGGTATCAAGTATATTTACCTTGCTGCCAGTACAAATACATGTGACTGAGGTGAAGTTGGGACAAATTGCCAAAAATGATTGATCATAATGTCCTTATTTCAGATTACCTTGGTTTACCTTCAGAGTTTGTTTATTTCTTCTGACCTCTTTGTTAATCTGAAATGACAGGGCTCTGTGCCGACTTGACTATGCAAACAGCACTACTACTTTTTATATTTATAATGTTTATACTGCATACCTATTCAACACATAAATCACTTTGAAAATGTGATGTTCAAAGTAAACTGCTTACCTGGCAAAATGGTTCTGGAGAAGATGGTTTAAGTTCATACTTGTGCAATTTGTCAGAAAGCACAGTTGAGTGCTGAAGCAAGCAAATAAAATCACTGTAGTTTCTGTGCTTGCTTATTCTTTTCTACAAGGCCCGGTTGAGATGGGTTAGTCCAGCTACACATGTACAATAAACTTAAATTAAACCATCAGTAAAGTTAACAATGTTCACTTTCCTGTTAAAATGCATTGTGTTAAAGCAACTGAGCCTGGGGGGGAATCAGGTGTACAACATTTTCTGACTCACTAGTGATTGCCAGGTATCTGTCACTCGATACACAGGGTGGGGAAGGATGTGGAACACGGCTCAAAACGTGGCCAGTTTTCATAATAGTGAAATCAGGTTTGTCGCTTGCAACGCCAGGCTACTTCCTGCTGGCCCAATGCCTACAGTGACTTGACGGAGTTAAAGCTGTTTCTACAGTAACCAGAAAAGTATTTCTGAATTTAAGGGAAATTTTCCATTCTTCAAGTGTCACAATATAAAAAAAAAAAAAGATAAATATGGAATAATAATGAAATTTAATCTGTGTTTCCAATACATTGAAATAAGATCGATTACCACTTTGACAATGCTGCACAAAAATACTTGGTAGAAATTTACCTGAACAAATTATGTACTTATGAAAATATACATTTAAATTCAGGCATCCAAAGTATATCTGGCTGTGTGTACTAGGGGAAGCACTTTACTCATGGGCTCCAGTCCCATTTTCTAATTCCATTATATAATGATATAATTATGTAATTTGGCAAAGGAAAATGTACAAAAAAACAAGTTTATTTCAAAATGTATTCCTAAATATCCAGCTTGTTTTAATCTAATATGATGAACATTTGACAGCTGTTTGTTTAATATTATTCCCTTTAGCAAAAGTATCACATAAATAGATTGAATACTATGACACCATACTCACTGGTACTGAACATTTTTTCCTCATGTACAAAAACAATATTCTAGAAATTTCCTGAAGTAAAATCCATACCCCATATTTAGTGATTCTTCATTTGGATTTCTGTAAAAAAAAAAAAAAAAATGAGAAAAACTTCACACAGCTGCAGTATATGACTGAAGGCGGTTGGTGCAGAAGCGCTGGGAAGACCAAATACTTTATTGCGGGGGGAAGTTTCCAGTAAACATCCTCACAGTGATTGGAAATGCATGTTAAATAGCAGCCTAAACTGGCAAGCAGGAAAGAATAACCTGCCGTTCCCATCTGACACGTGTTCACCAGCTCCATGGTTACCTGCATTTGTTCGTAGATCCAGCTGAGGAAATAGGTCACGTCGCCGTAGACGCCGGGTTTGTTCCTCAAAGCGCAGCCGTAACCCCAGCTTGTGTCCCCCACCAGCCACCAGAGGCCATTCTCCTCCGTGACCAGGGGTCCCCCGCTGTCACCCTGATACAGTATGACAAAGAACACAACAATGTGACACCATGATGTGCTTATATTATAAACTAGCCACTTGACTCAAACAGGACTATTTATACTATTTCACATTATTTTCATTTATTTATAGGCAAATTTGAAAAAATAACAGACAAACCAGAAACAAAATAATTTCTTTCAAATAAAGTCTTCAGCCAATATAAACCTGCTTTTTTCTGCAAATGGAACTGATAAAGCTACTGACAAACCGTGAAACAGATTAAAATATGAAAATATAGTTATTCCCAAATTATATTGGGAACGCTTGTAATTGTTAACTGACTTATCTGATGACTTTATCCAGGGTGGCTTAAAAAAGTTAGTATAATAAAACAGCGGTTTACATCCCTGTTTAAATAGCAGGGTATTTTTAACTACTATTAGTGCTCACGGGTACTACAGAAGGGAGACCTTGAGACTGCAAAGTGATGACGCCCATGAACACTTTGCTGTATTAAACAATAAGAAGGACATTTCCCATACAGTTCTGGAAGTTGAAACCCTATAACCCTATAAACCCTATATTATGTGAGAGAACCAAAGAACCAAAAACTCACTGGACCCAACAATCGTCAACAATCGGTATTTCCTCACAACCACAACTATGGCAATATTACTAATACAACTACGATAACAACCTGAAAACATTTGTTTCACCATGCAAAAGTCCTGCTAGCACTCTTGCTCAATCACATTTGCAAAGTACTTTTATCACCTATACAAATAACACTGTGTTGCAGACCAGTCGCTGCAATGGATCCTTTGACTTCCCCGTTTTATAACCACGTCGCGGCTGCTGCGTTTTCAGAGTACACTGTGAGTCAGATCAAACAAAACTCAAACCTTTTTCTCACGAACTAGGTGTGTCATCGATACCTCTTTCAGATACACCAGTTTGCAGTATTGACAGTCACACACCTGGCTGTAAACTAAGTCTAAGCAAATGTGGCTTAAAACACGGCGATCCTGGGTGTGCTGCAATTCAGGCACTGGGACATCGCTGCAATGACCCGGCGAAACTCACTCGACTGCGAGAACCGTATTGATTTTACCTGGCAGGAGTCGACTCCGCCTTGTAACTGACCAGCACAGATCATCGTTTTTGTGATCTCGCCGTTGTACACTGCTGGACTGTTGCACAGGGTCCTGTCAATCAGGGAGACTTGGGCCTCCCTTAGAACTTGTGACACTGACCCTGGAATAAAAACAGTTCAACGTGGCTAAAGTTAGTAGACCACACTCCATAATATCCCTGTAAAATAAACAAGAACCACCGAACAATCTTTTCTTTTCAACACAAATTGAACACAGCTTTTTTCAACATTATTACACTGTGAAGTATTCCATTCCACAGCCCATTTCCAGTGTGATGATGGGCAGAAGAATGTCTTTACCTCCATTATACGTTGACCCCCATCCAGAAATCCAACACTGCCGAGGAGCTACAAAGTTGAGGCCAGCATTGGGCAGACACACCGGCTTGACCACATCTGCAGAATACAATGATCACACACAAGACACATAGTATACAGTCAGTAAGTTTCAAGACTGGCCTCCGTGTGGTGCCACTGCAATTGCAGCTCAGCAGCATTAGATGGCAACCAGTTACTGATTCTATCATATTCATATACATACACACACATTGGCCATTTAACTTGCCAACACAACTGGCATTGGTAGGCTGTTCATAACTTGTTCTATTCTTAAATCAGTCACTTTTACCCCACAGTCACAATCAATAACAAGCACGTAGAGGTGACCTTTCAGCTATTTGTTCTCTAAAAACCGTGGATATTCGCCTCAAGAAATTACCATGTAAGACATTAATCGACAGTATTTTTCATTAATTACAAATAATTTTAATATGTTGTCTTCTCAATCACCTATTCAATCCCAATTGTTGACCAATCCATCCCATAAGCATAGGTACTGTATATCAATTTATCACTGCTGTTGTCTCCATGGTAACAGTACACCTTCTCTTACCGGTGCCATTAGAATGACCAGCCCCGACAAACAAAACCTGAACAGCAAACACCATGGATGTGAATAAAAACGGTCCCACACTCCTTTTCTGCTTGTGCGCACTTTACTGCAATTTTTTGGTTTGGCTGGTAAACACAGGTTACATTTGCCAAGCTACATGCAGAAATTTATGAAAATAGACAACTGAAGTAAAAACAGTGAATATCTTTGAAAATTCAAAACTCTTTTGTAACATGAGCAGCCAGTGTCTCCTATGCACACACATCAAACAGATGTTCCTTTTGTTATACCGATGTTTGCGCTTGTGTTTGTGATGCAGCATTGAATTCATCACAGTGCCCGACATCTACAAACACAAGAAAGTATTACATAGAATTCGGATGTTGAAACTGAACTTTCCTTTAAAGTACGAGCTACTTTTCCTCCAGAATATTGACCAACTTAATGTTCTAGTTTCTGTACATCATTGCTGCGCCCCAGCAGCTGGTGTAATGGTAAGAGCCACTGCTTTGCAATCCAACATCCCAGGTTTTGATCCCTGCTCCTGGTGTAGTTCTCTGGATCAAAGTACTTACCCAGAAAAGGCTAAAATAAAAAAACACCCAGCTGTATACATGGGTAAATCATTGTAAGCAAGCTAGTATACCAACCTAACACCGCTGCTTTGGAGAAAAGTGTCACCTAATAAATAATACCAATAATATAGTAAAATAAAGTTCTGAAAACAGCAATTAATGTCTACATTTTCAGAATGTGTTACTGCAATTGCAATATGAGTAAATACTGAAACAGACATGGCTCGTGAGTCTATGATGCCCCCTCCCTAATTTAATAAAAACAAAGCTAAAAGGACATTTTTGAACAAGGTGAATTAGAGTTGTGAAAAAGGAGGAGGTTAGACATACTTGACATCACGAGAGGGTTCCTTAGCTTCATCAGAGCAATGTCGTTGTTCTTAGTGTTGCTGTTGTACTTGTTGGAGATGACTTGGGATACCGAGGTTCTGACCGATGAATACACTTCAGACAGGGAGAGTGTACCGCTGTACACGGTCCAGTTGGAGGGGCTTGAAAACCTATGATGTAGGACAAAAGAGTCAGGTTCCCCCACTCAAACTGAGGAGGGAACCAACACCTTCAGGCATCGTTGGACCTACTCTTCCACACAGTGCGCTGCTGTCACGATCCAGTAGGGGGTGATGATGGAGCCACCGCAAATGTGCTTCCCCTGGACCTGGAGGCTCACCTGCCATGGCCATGCCCCTGGCTTGGCCACCTGCCCGCCCACGATGCGGGTACCTTGGAAGTTAACTCGGGAACCGCAGTCTAAAGGGTCAACATGTCACAGCATCACACTTTCAACAAATCTTTCAAGAATGAGTTATTTATTTATTTATGCGAGCAAGAATCCCAAAACAGCAACAGTTCCATTCCAGTGGTCCTCAAAAAGTCATTTCCTGGTGGACTTTAACCTTGTGAGCAGCAGGGATTTCTGCCCCATTTTTCATAGAACGTGTTAAACATTTAGGGAAAAAAAAAACAAAGTACTTACCAATACAACGCAGAGCTACAAGTCTGTCATCTGGACAGGTTTTGCTGAAGGGAAAAGACACATTAAATTTGATCAACTGATTTCTGGTTGCGGCTGTAGAAATTAACAGTGAACTTCCCAACATTGTAACCACAGAGATTGCAGCAATGGTTTTATCCACGGAAATCATTAACCCACTGAAACTTGTCAGTTACGAAAACGTCCATCCATCCATTAATATTTACCACTTTATTATTTCCAGGACACAACTGCTCATTGATTTTCACCCTAATGATTCAGATGTTCTTTGAAAAGTTCATATTAACGCAGGAAAGAATACAAAGCTCCACAAGGCTAAATGCAAGTCCACTTTGAATGGAAAACCGGAGTAACACAGGTGCTAAACTGTAAATGTCAAAGAAAGTTCTAGGGGGAAAAAAAACTCCAAATAAAACTCTGTCTTCTAAAATTTCTTATATATATATAGGTTACCATATTGAACTGGATGCCGCCCAAGATCAAGTACATACAACAATGGCCACCTACTTGGGTCATTCTTCAGACAGGTTTTTCCTGCTTTTTTGCTCTGCTTTTGGTCAGCTCAAATTACTCAACCTGCGTGCGTTCCACTCCCCTGCTTTCGCTGCACTCGCTGACGCCACTCGTCCACAGCATACATAAGGCTCCAGCAAACATAAACAAGGACATAATTTTAACATAACACCACAAGAGGCTCCTTACTGGAGGGTGAGGAGACGGTGTAGAGGGTCTTGTGGAGTTGCTTCAGGAAACAGTGTCATGTAGCCACCCTGGTCCTGGGATACGGTGATGGCCTTGTAGCTCACATAGGACTGTCTATAAAATGTCACCAAAACAGCATTACATTACAGCACAGTACATAATAATACATTAACACAACTGAATAATACATTAACAGGGCAAGTCCATCCACCCATTATCAACAACCACATGTCCAAGGCAGGGATATGGTGGTCTCAAGTCAATACTGAGAAGCATGAAGGGTACACCCTGGATAGGTCACCAGTCCACAGGGCAAATACACATACGGCCACTATGGAAACGGATCATATAGTTTACAGCTTAACCTCAAACTCCCTCTCACATGTACACACTCACACCAGGAAATTTAGTGGGAGCAATTCATTGAAAACATGACGTTGGACTGTGGGAGGAGACACGTGCACACATGGAGAGATTGTAGAACCCAAACTGGATTGTAACCTACGTCTGAACCCAAAGCCCAGGAGCTGTGAGGCACCAATACTACCTGTTGTGCCACCATGCTGCAGTCCCACAGCTCACCTCTCATATCCAATCTGTTCACATGCGGCTCTCCCAAAGGCGTCGCTCCACCTATCAGCACACACCATCTTCCATGATCCGCTTTCTGATGAGTAGGCCTGCAGAACCGAGTTGGAGCCATATAGTCGAACTGAAAAGCAAAGCGAACAACATTCTTAATGATACACACACGTGACCTCTTAGGAACACGCAGCAATATATGTTTCTGTGTGGCGGGTATGGTGCGGGAAGCGAAGGGGAAAGGTGCTGCCATGGACACGTACGGCACTGAGCTTCATCATCCCCCGAAGGGCAGTCCTTCAGTCCGTTACACCACTGGGATGTACTGATGCAAGTGCCGTCTCCACAGGACATGCCTAATGCACACCTGAAGGACACTAAGAACACAAGTGATAAATGAGCGTCACCGACAAATGTACAGTGAAGACACGTGCCCTGCATCGATGTTTCTATTTATTCGTCTGTCAGACATAGAGATGCACGATTGAGAATTCTGCATCGATGCTGACATCTGATCATTGTTAATGTACCTATTGGCCACGTCGATGCCAATATCAACACACACGTTAATAAAATATAGAGGAAAATGGGACCAGATCTGGCTGGATGAGAATTGCAGAAAAATTTGTATACCATTTGTTTTGCAGATTTTTTACAATTGTTAAAATAAATAACATCTACTGAGACACATTTGACTCCCTGATCCTTAAACAGGGAGTGGTTTTTTGGGCTGCAGCCTTAAGCGCCACATAACCCTTTCCACGTTCTTTTTGATGGGGTGGAAGAAAAACAAGAAAAAAAAAATGAACAGTTGAAATAATGAAAATTTTAAAAAGGCTAAAGTGATGCAATGATAAAGAAATAGCACGAAGGGCAACATTTTTATCTCAATGAAAAAGAGCATCTTTGCCTTGTCGCAGGGAATTCTGTTTCTTTTTTCCCTGAGCACATTTAGAAGCCACACTGAACAACCTCTCGCTGTCAACACGCCTCTCTCACGCCAAGAAACTTCAACACCGCCCACGTTTTCGCACTATAGCCCAGTGTCGCCTAAACGTTTTGCTCTTCCAGAACACAATGATTGCATAATCAAATATCGGTGTGAATTACAGATAAAATCTTAGCAGCAGCCGGATGCCAATAAATTTAACTTAAACAATTTTCAATCAAAACCAATATGATTCCGATATCATCGTGCATCTCTAGTCAGATGTTACTTTCCAGTGATACTGTGCTGGATTTAGCCGTCACCATTACACAAGGTGACCTGAGGAGCCATGTACACTACAGTAAATAACCTACATTCACATTATCTATACACCGGTATAATGTTACACACAGACACACACACTATTGGCAGTTGAAAGTGACCAATTAAACTGAAATGTGTCTTTGGACTGTAGGAAGAAACTTGGGCAAATACAGAGAGAACATGCAAACTTCACGCAGACCACAATGAGGAACAAAGTACCAGGGAGCTGCCTGAAAGAACAAGAACTACAAAGAATGACCCCCCCCCCCAAAATAAAAAGAACTGCAGGACTGTAGACCACAACACTTACGAAAATACCACAGCAGAACCGCAGCCACAGCCAGAAGAGAGAAAAGACAGGTGACACATATCACAACGCACGTGTAGTTCCACTTTAGCCCTGTGAGAAAGAAACCAAAAAACAAATGTAATGAAGATGTGTGGAGATGGACTGCAGAAATTCTAACGTGTCTGAATAAAAGGTTGATGTTAAATATTTCATTTGGAGAAAAACTGAAAGGTTTTCTTGGAGAGATGTCTGAAGATTAAAAAGAGACTTGCAAGAAATATCCAGATATGAATATTTTAGCATGCTTTTGTAGAAGATCACTGAAGGAGATTAATAGAGATGTGTGTAGGAGAGACCCTTATCACCTAACCTCAGGGGCATTCAGAGACACCAGAGAGCGCAGCCAGGTGGATATTAGATCTACCTGTGCGTTTTGGGGTGGGCTCTAACTGTCCAGGTGCTGCGATGTTGTAGGTGGGGGTGGCTTTGGGGGTGTACTGGGGCAAGCTGGAGGGGTACTGTGGTGTAAACGGAGGATACCCCCTTGCGGCAGGGTTATACGGAGGAGGCCGCGCCGCGTCATGCTGGAAGCCATAGTTTACATAGCATGGATCTGAATTCTGTGGGGAAAAAACACAGCAGTGTTTACTGAGATTCTGGCATGCTGATCATTTGTTTAAATGTAAATTCAGTTTCACTCTGGGAAAATAAATGGATCTACATGAAAAGACTAATGGAAAATGGAATTTTTCCGCTTTTAGTTCATTCATTGTAAATTTAGTTTATTCACTGTAAATATCACACAGACCAAATAAGCAGCAAATATAGATTTACCATATTTGTAAGAGGAGGTCAGGAGCAGCTGTTTCCCTTCTGCTATCTAAGGCACTTGAAAAAGAAAACATAGATAAATTCAGCACATTTCATTTAAAAGGAATATTCTCACAGTGTTAGCTTATAGAATTATCATGGGATATTTATTTGTAGTTTTCTTATAATGCCTCTGTATGATCTATTCAATTAGTCCCCTTTTGGATCAATTCTACATTTGTACATAGTTACAAAACACATTCATTTTTGTAAAGCAGATTCCTAATTTAGTTTCTGTTAAAAAAAAGGAAGAATAAACAGGACAATATGAATTTGCCCATTTCATCTGCATGGTAATACAACACAGTTTATGTATTACTGGTGGCTGGTCGTTAAATCCGACCAAAAAGTCCGATTTACTCATAGTCGGTGTGTCCAGTACCGACACCGGAGCAGCGGCTGAATCGGTGTTCAGAAAAGAAACATAATAAAGTTTATTATCCAATACAAACAGCTCAATTACAAAACGGCAGTTTTTACTATAGGACAAGATGGGGCTTTATTGATCCTACTGGGAAATTCGCTCAGCACTCAGGGAACGTAACACAAGACAGTCGTAATACACATAAGAATAAATAAAAAGTATTGAAAAAGCGAACTAAATAAATAACCAACAAAAAACAGTAGTAAAACAACAGCAAACAAAAATAACCATCGCTTTACATTAACCGCTGCGGAAAAGTAGTTATAAAAAACGGATACAATTTCGAACAATGTCACGTAAAAGAGGCGAGCGATCGTCTACCCGCAGTGGGGCTCACCTGGTTCCCCCCGCGAGGGTGACGGCTGCGCGTGCCGGTCGCGGCGCGCTTCTCCAGCAGCTGCCCTGCGCGCTCGACGGTGACGCCCCTCCTCCGCGTGACGAAGCGCGCGCTTATTGTCACAACGCCTTCTCCAAGGTCGGTCACTTCTATTGTTTTTATCCAGACAGCTTTTCAGTCTTTTGAAACACAAAAAAACACACGTAGAAACGTTTCATTTTTGAGCTAAACGCCTCAGTGGATGAGCGTCCATAACCATTCTGGCAAGAAGGTCGTTGCGCCTTGCGGTCTGAATGGGGGCGAGATATCACTTCCGCTTTTAAAATTTAAACCTAATGATTTTAAAAAAACGTGAGGTATACGGTTGTATAGTATTGTATTATAATAATGTATTCCCAGTAACAAATGATCAGAAGTGATAAAAATACAATACGACTATAAGGGAAGGTCTCCATTAGATGGTCCAGCGTTTTGCAACAGTGTGAAACTTCACGTAAGAGAGAAAATATGCTGTTAAAGTTTCAGCTTTTCACTTGAGGATCATGTTGTCAAGGGTTTATTCACAGTGCTGGCAACATGTTCATACTTCCGCTTTTGTCAGCAAAGCCTGTTGAGAATTCCTCAGCATGTCCATGGTCTCCTTGCAACACATGCAAGGACTGGATGTGAAGATGTTTACTGCATAGGAATGATTTACTAAAACATTGTTTTCACTTTAAAATGTTAACCTTGCAGGAAGTGTTCAGGAATGGTAGAGTAAGACTAACACACAACACAAACAGGAACATTTAAAGGAATCCACAACTTCCCAGATGCTCATCACTACTGCTGTCATCTTTGTCTGCAACGATAAGATGCAGTTCTGGGTTGAGGTGCCCCGGTCCTGGTTGACTGCTGTTTCAGAAGTATCAGAGAAAGCAGAACCGCTCCTTGTTACACTGTTAGCGCCCCTTGCCAAAGCATTTCCAGATGCACTCCATGGTTTTTGTGAAGCTGTAGTGCTCAATGCCTCATCTGTAGGCCACTAAATGTTGCAGGAAAGCTGAGGTGAAGAGCTGCTGGGCTGGTCTCTGCTGGAGTGTACTGAAAGTGTGCTGAGCAATTCTTGTGGGGTTTAGCTTGCCTTCCCCAGGTTGTAGCAGGTCTGTACTCAGTAGATCGAGCAGCTACTTTATTAGTGTGGTGGCTAATTGGTTTGGAATGACTGCCCAAGTGGATTTGGAATTGTGTCAATGACCACGTCCAACTTGGTGATAGCAGCAAATCCTGTGACAAGTTGGTAGTGGTGCTTATCTTGATAAGGGCCGAAACCAGCCAGACCTGAAACTCACAGTTTATGAGCTGCATTTTCCTTGTCCCAGTCTGCCGATGTTGCATCTGTTGGGAGAACCATGACCAAATGGTACTTCGGTTTCTAGGCACCACAGGGGAAAGGCTTGGGTAGTGTTGCTGACATAATCAAAGGGGTAGTACCCTGCTGGAGACCCAGGCTTACAGACCACAGCATCTCTGTTACACTGCATGGCAGGAGTAAGGGGGATAGCAAGATGTTCTTATGGTATCTCACTTTACTGCTAGTGGTTTCTGGTTGTCTTTAGGGGAACATCTCCCTGAGATGTGAGTACACTTAAGTTGATCAGGCTCAGTTGCTGCTCTGCACTTCTGGTCTGTGTTGCATGTCCTGTTCCCATCTTTTAGACAGTCTTGTAACACTGCCTTGTGCCTTGTCAGTTGCTCCCATGGTCCACCCCAGCAAGAAAAGAAACTCAGCATCAGGCATCCAAAAAAACAAGCTTTATGACAAACTCAGCAATACAGAGCTTATCCTCAGCAGTACCTAGGCACTAGCCGTTACTTCACAGGGGATTTCTGTGGTTAAGTATCTCACCTAGCTGTAGGGTCAACCCATGGGAGCCCCCATCTTGACGACTAGCAAAAGAAAGCATCTTAACGCTACAATGAAAATGCAGTGAACCAATATCTTAGCATCTCTGCTCTTGCTGGCCCCATGATCTTTGACAGAAATGTCAGTGATGCACAAATTACATGTAATTCAAAGGGAGAATCAAGAAGCATTTACAGGTAATGAAAGAGTCCATACCATCCCAGCTATTTGCCTAAAAGTACGTTTGTACAGCGGTAGAAAAATTACACTTTTTTGTAAACACAAGAAACAGCATATATTCATGGCACATGTAAAGAAAATGTCACAATTCAAACTTCAAAAATGTTTTATTCAATTGGGCTACTTGGAGTCACTCCTGGATGTGTTCAGTTTATTTAGAAAAATAAGTTCTTGGAATTGAACATTTTTTCATAGATGCTGTTTTTTTTACATTCATGTACTGAAATTTGCAATTTTGGCCAGTGTACTTTTACAATAAGAGTGAAAGGAAAAGGTTTTTCTTTTGCAGCACAACTTTAAGTTTGTCATAAAAAAGGAGGCATCAGAAACCCGACTGCAAAACAACGGGAACTGAACACTTAGGCAGAAAGAACAAACATTTAAAAGGACCCTTTGTAAACTTAAGCACATACTGGCATCTGAGATCATTAAATTCATAATTAAGTGCTGAGTGCAACAGTAGTGGCATTAACCTCTGGATGACTTGTCAAAGGTTCCAGCAGGTCAGAGTGAAGTTACATAGCCTTGTTTAATTTACTACATGGTAAAAAAAAAAGTCCCTGTACCTTTTGTTGTGGGGTTTGTTTTATTTCTTGATACCAGATGGAAGAAAAATGTCACTCTATCCTGTGAATGATATTTCCTGGAAACAGGTGTCTTATGTTCAACAAGTTGCATTTGGAAGACCTGGTAGGAGGACAGGCTGTGCAAGATTTTCTGTGCCATAGCGATAGCAGAAGCATGGTGTGAGCTCTAGACCCAGGCCTGCCAACCTGGGAAAAGACTGCTCAGGTTCTTGGGGTCCATAGCCTGCTGGATGAGAAGGTTCACCTGGCCACCAACGCTGAGCACTGTACCCTCCTCAACTCCTTTGAGCTTTTCCTGGAGCCGGAGCAGCACCCGCTCTGCCACCTTGTTGAAGCTCTGGGTGTCCCTGTTGGTTGGGGGAGGGGTAATCACAGATACATTAATACTGCCTTGGCAGTTACTTTATCTCTGAATAAAGTCACCGTTCCATTCTACTTTCTACCAACTAGCAGCAAATGGCGGTCTGCTTCTTGAACACAATCCGATAAACAACAAAAGTTAAGCTCAACATTAAACAAAAGAATTACTCAGGAAATAAATGTTTTAATAGTCATGGGTCTTGTGAGGTGAGACAGAACTTTATCATCAGGTAAGTAAAGGATAACAAGCCTGTTATTTAGATTAGTGTCATTCTACAAACCTCAAGGTCAAACACTTCTTTCTAAATGTGGGAGTTAAGCAGGTCTAAAAGAAGGGCTTATTGGTTTGTGGGGTTGGGCACGAACCCCATGTAGGGGCTCACCTGGTCTTGCGGGGGGCCTCGAGCTCCTCGCCACCTAGAGTAGAGTTGAGCGTGGCGTTGAGCTCTGCCTGTTCCTCATGCTGCTGCTGCAGATAGAAGGCCTTCAGGGGGTTCATGGTCCAGTCAAACAGGGGGTCATAGAGCAGCACCTGGGGGCAAGAGAGGCCTCAGAAATGTCAGCTGACCAATGGGACACACATTAGAGCCAAAGAGGAGCAGCTTTCCTAATTACAAATGAGCCACAAGATACGATTATTACTGAAGCTCTTCATTAGAAGGTCCAGTGTTCCGAGTGAGTGAGTACATGCAATGTCTTTGATCCGAAAGATCAACTTTAGATTAGGTTTTAACCATTTTTCTCTAACCTCACTAAATTCTCTTTTTGCTACTAATTGCAGGTCAGGATTGAGAGGTTCAAGGCATATGGATGATGCTGGCCAAACATTGAAGAAATAAGTCTGAAAACCTGTTCATACCTCCACTATTGTCAGCAAAGCTTCTTGAGAATTCCTCATGACCTCCATGGTCTTTTCACAGCATCTAAGCCAGCACATAAGAAGTTTACTGCATAGGAATGAGTAACTTAAACATTTCTTTGTTTTAAAATGTCACATTTGACTTTACAGGAAGTGTTTGGATTTTCAAGGATGTATCGCAGAACAAACCTTCTGAAAACTCCTTCGACACCAGTGATTCCCATTCCGTCCACAATATCTCTGGACAGCCTGAAGGGGACGGTCTCTGGGGTGGGCAAGATCTTGCCTTGTTCGAAGGCCACACCTAGATAACAGGGTGAGAGGCATTAAAAATCAGCCTCCAACATTCCAAAACGAATCTCTTCAGCAGCTCCTCACCTAAATCAATGTGCACCAGCTCAGCGGTCTCTTCGTCAATCAGGATGTTCTGAACGTGTCGATCGCCAAGTCCGACAATGTAACCCACTGGGAAAGGAGTGGGTGCCACATTAGTACAAATTATCCGAGTGGATTGTGTGCTTCAGAAGAATACATTATAAGTATCATCATATTTGCATCTTGGTACACGCACTGGCACCATGAGTTTATCTTCTAACAAGTCATTGTGTTTGAGACATAAAGGTATGGTTGCGAGGAGCTGGGAAAAGGATGGAAACCTCATTACCGATGGAGGAAGTAGCTACACTGCGTGTGTAGGCCAGCCGCTTCTCCAGCCACACCGCGGGGTCCAGGAACCTCTCCATGAGGAAGTAGCGGAAGACGGGACGGAAATTCTGGCACACTTCACTGAAGGCTTGGATCTTACCGTCAAAGCCTTGCTTCTGAACATTCTATATGGGAGCAAGTGGGAACTCCTCTTGAAATGGGCAACAGCACAAATAAACATCAAACATTGCCAGCAAGACGTGCTGCTGGACATACCACCATCTTCTTCCGACACTCCAGGTTACTCCAGTCATGGGGCCGGAAACGACGGTGGGCCCCGTTGCTGGGGTTGACCAGGAACTCGCCGATGGGCACGGTGCCCGAGCACCACTCTAGCACGCCGCTGCGCTGGGAGAATGGCACCACCTGGGTGTGGGACAGCATGTGATGGGGGGACAGCAAAGTCAGGCCACAGTCACACCCTTCTGCAAATTACACAACCCAAATAAGAAAACGCAGTTTCCAGTAAACTTTCCTCGTACCAAAGTAAATCCGTGGACGCAATCTATTTCGTGCCACAATCGGATTGCTGATTATCAAGGAAAAAAAAAAAATCAGAACGACAACTGAGAGTAGCGCTCAGTACCTTGTATCGACGGATGTTAAGCTTCCTTTTGCGTGTCTCCGCGTTGCGCTGGAGGAGCATGGAGCACATCTGGAAGACCTGCTGCATGACGGCATCCTGCCGGAGGTCATCCTGCCCCTGCAGAACCACGTGCACAGATCGGTGACTTTAAGGGCTCGGGCGACTTTTCAGCAGAAGCGGTTAAACCCACAGCGTATCCTGAATGACAGTGTTACTATAGTTTTTAAATGGAAATGATCACCTTTTACATGGGAAATATGTTATTAAAGCTCTAGCACATTAAAACCACAGCACTTTTTACAAACTTAAGGTTAATGAACAGGCAATAAGGTTAGACTATATTCCCTTTCTTCAGTATGAGGGACCGATACATTAAATTCCTTTCATTTGCTTTAGCACACCCTTTCTGATAATCATTAACCTTGACCAAAGGAAAGTATGTCCTCTAAGCAAAAGAGAGGAACACAGAAAGTGGTATGACAAGTGCAGGTGACACAGCCAGCCGGGGCATTTCATACCCTTGCAACACTTTGTTAATAATTAACACGTGGAATGGGCAAAGTGGGGAGAAAAATCCAGATGAAATTTAGCCTTCCATCATCACGGTTAGAAAAGTTAGAGGATTTGCCACAGAAAGCAGACTGCATGAGCCCAAAACAAAACCATCCCAGGGAAGATTTGTTGTTGACGCTAAGTTTACACAACACATACATGTCTGACACGTGAGGCCCAAGGACAAGAATGCAGCAACTACAGGACAAAAGCTTTCTGACTCACCTTGACCAGCTGTCGTCTGCTTTTGCCATCTGATCCCACGCAGTCAATGATTTTGGGGAGGTTGATCCCACCGGCCAGGCAAAAGTGAGGCTTGAAGGACTTGATGGTCACCAAGTTGTCATACCTACCAGATGGGTCAACCTGCATCCAACAAAAAAATGGCAGTGGGAACCCACTCTGATTTGAGGACGCACTCCACACAATGGCAATGCATGTGCATTGCCTTCCTCCTTTTAAGTTTCCTCCTCCTCCTCCTAAAAATCTCTACCGATTGAAATATAACATCTGCTGACACTTCACTGTATTTTTTTTAAACCTTGATCTCCATAGTTGGAATGACGACATCATCCAGGTCCTTGATCTTCATAATGGGCTGATCGGATGGAATAGGGATGGGTTCTAAGAACAATCATAAAAACATGTTACAAATACAAGGCGTTAGTACATTTTGACTGATCCTTTACATGGTCTTGACAGTATCAACAAGAAATTTGCTGTGAATTTTAACTGCCAAACAAATCAGCACTCTCACGTGTTTCATTTTTATAGCGACTGGCATCCATGTAAGCCAAAGTAATGTAGGCACTACAGAGGAGTTCAATGCCTCGGACCAGCTCGGCTTTCTGTTTCCGGATCACATTAAGGATTTTGGAGGCCACCTCCGAACGTTCCTGTGACAGAAAATATCACCCAATAAATTAGGATTGTGTCTTCATTAAAACTTGTATCAAAAATGTAATCACTATTGAATGAATATACACAATATTTTGAGTAGCACCTAAAACAAGGTTTCACAATCCTCAACCTGGAGGCCCACACTTTGGCCAAAGATATTTTGATTTCAAGATATTTCAAGCCCTACAGGGCACAGCAGGCAGGTCAGGCTCTACCCCACCTTGTCCAGCTGGGAGGGCTGCCGCGAGGAGGTCTTGGTTAGCCGGCTGCGGGTAAAGCTCTCGTCCTTATTGGCATTGACCAGGGCGAGGATGATAAACAGAGTGTGGTGAGGGTGGTCAAGAGAGCTGCGACGGATCAGCTGTTGAGAAACAAGCACAATACTGGTTTGGGGTTTAACGCCAAACAGAAACCACTAAACTCCAGTTCTACAAAAAAAAGCGATGCTTCTATAAAGGTGGGTTCACAGATAATGGCTCACATCACACAACAAACTGTCAAATTCCTGCGACTTGAAAACTGGTGATTATAAATACTTCAGCTGCCTTCAGCATCATAGTACTATTTTCTTTACTTTTATTCAGTCTTCTGACGTGTCTTCAAAGCAACGTAGAACTCAGAATATACTGAAGCACATTCTAGCAACTTTAGATACAAACACGATTATCAAAGCACAGCATTTGTCTGTCTGTTTGTCATTTGTTTGTTTGTCTGATGCTGCTATTTTGCTGGTACTCATCACTGAGGTAACTGTCTACAAAACATTCAAACTGCAAATACACAGAATCTTGACAGATGCATTCGATATGTTTACAAAACGTTCAGATCAAGACCGAAATGGCTCTAAAAGAGCCTTTTCAGGAACAATCTTGAATGCTGAGAAGGACTCATCAGTTCTGTGGGACATGATGAAGTTTGTTTCACCACTTTGGGGCCAAAACCAAAAACCTAGAGGATTTTAGTCTTGAACCCCTTGTTAGTGGGACTGCCACAGGGTTAAAGGCAGAGAAGTACAGAACCCTTGCTAGAATGTCATATCCTGAAGGTACTGGGGTGCTGATTTTCTAAGTCAAACCCTCTGTGCCGAATTAAACCTTATTTATAAAATGTTGTAAAATAGTGCTACAATGACTGTGTCAACACGAGAAAAAGTGAACATCTATGATATGTGACAGGATCTACACGTAGCTGCTTGTCAAAATTACCATCACAGGTAATGTGAAAAAAGGACACTGGACATCTTCTCCACAGACATTTTCCCGTGTGATCTGAAGGCAACACCAGCGCTACCTCATTGAGGACGTCATGGAACCCGCCGTCGGATGCTGCCCCTGACATCTTGGTGCCCATGCGAGCCGCCAGCTGATACATTAGTGGGAGAAATTTGTAAGATGGGATCCTCGTCACACCCCCCTGTGAGTGAATCAAGGAGCACTGATAAGGGAGGGGTTCTACAAGCTCGTATGTACAATTGAGAAAGCAAACCGCCAAAACACAGCTTAACGAAAACTAATAGTACATTTCTTGAGCCAATGACCCCCCCCCCCCAAATACCCACTGCTTTTTAACCTATTGTACTGTTTGTCAAGGTTTTCCACAAATTGTGTCAGTTTAAACTAAAGAATTAATTACACTGGTATAAAAATGTAGGCAAACACACCAGAACTCATTTCCAGGGGTGCAACTACTGCTTATTTTAACAATAAAGTATTGTACGGATTATACTGATGATTACTTGAGTAATCGTAATATTCTTTTACATTTTATTAACCAGAAATACAAAATACATGAGCACAAAATTATGGCAGATCCTTTGACCTTAATAACAACTTTCTTCCATTTTGTAAAAATTAACTTTTTTTAGGTTGCATATTTACATGAAACAATAATACAATCTAATGTGTGAACTAAACCATTAGCCATTAAGTGCTACATTAATTACACTTTGAGTTACAAAGAAACGGTATTTTATGAAATCCGACAACAAAAGATATGTTTTAAATTGCTTTCTGAGGCACACCCAAAACTAAGGCATAAGTAAAATAAAGTAAATACTGTCAAAATAAATAAGGCAACATTGTGGAGCACAACAGGAATCATTATGAATTATGATCCGTGTACTTTGCTGTTCCACAGCAACGGGCAAAATGATAATGAAAGACACGTATAGATGAACCAAATCCTTGAGGCAGAAAATGTGATTCAAGGATTTTAATTAATGTAGTTTTTCAAGGAATTATTTTAGCCCTACGCATTTCAATTAGGTAAATCATGAAAATAAACTGTAAAGAACATTATTGCATAATAGCTTTTCATGTTTATTTTGTGTATCATGTTTATGCCTTTTCACGATGGCTCTGCTGACCCCCCCACTGACCTTCACCATGTTGTTAACACTTGTGATGTCTGAATTCTCCAGCCAGAGAGAGGCCAGCCGGAAGACCCACATGTCGTGCTCCTCGCCCAGCTCCAGACACCGGATGTAGTTCTCCACAGCCTTGCAGAGGAAGCGTAACCGATCAGCTTGCAAGTTGGCCAGGGCTTGCTCGTCCAGCTCCAACTCCCTCCGCACCTTAACCGTGTACCTGGAAGCATGACAAACATACTCATACCCTAGATCTTCTTAGTCCCCTCCAACTCAATTCCATAGGACTAATGTAGATACCGATGAGATGGTACAGGGTAGTGTGGTGGTGCAACAGGTAGAACTGAAACCTCACAGCATCTGGTCTGTGGGTCTGAACCTGCCAGTTAGCATGTTCTCATTTCAGAGTTGAGCTAGGTACCTGTTGGGATTTACTTTGCATTCCTCCATGAGGTCCACCTCCTCCTTGGCCTTCTGAAGAAGGGCCTGCTTGTTCTCAAACTCGGACGACTTCATGTAATTCTCGATGCTCTGGTACTGTGCATCCGAAAAACGAGCCAGCGCGAGAAACGCCTCAGTCCTCTGGCTCTTGAGCTGAGGACTGGTCCCACCTTTGTGGCCCTCAATCACCTCCACTGCCTGACAGGGTGTCATTACGCATATTAATGAGAAATGTGTACATATCCGGGATAACAGTAAAGAAGGTTTTATACATCCTGCATTAGAAGAGCGTTTGCTGAACTGTGTTTTTTTCATAATGTCTTCAGAAGCCTACAGTTTCCATTGGCCTTAATCCCTCTACAGGCCTTGAATGTATTGAGGAAAAATATTGATAGTGTTCTCAATTTCTTATGACTTCTGGATTCTGTTCACACAGAGTTCTACATTACCTTTTCCAGGTATTTCTCCAGGATGATTCCAGGGCTCTCCAGACAAGTTTCTGCCAGCCAGTTGCCACAAAGCCTCAGACACTCTGCTAATACCGGTACTAGAGCAGGATTTAACATCACCTGTCCGGGTTGGAATGGAAGAGGTCAGAGCACTTCAAGTGTGTGGTTTAGAATGTGCCTGGTGGG
This sequence comes from Arapaima gigas, assembly GCA_900497675.1. Classification (NCBI taxonomy): domain Eukaryota; kingdom Metazoa; phylum Chordata; class Actinopteri; order Osteoglossiformes; family Osteoglossidae; genus Arapaima; species Arapaima gigas. The sequence goes on from UFQX01000218.1 coordinate 515,449, forward strand.
AACAAGACCACTGGTACTTACCTGACTGCTCAGCTTGTTAATCATCTGCCTGAGGATGCCCAATGCCAAGCTCTGCTCCTTCCCAACCCAGAACACCTGGGCCTCCTCCAGTTGCCATGGGAACGTCCCTGCCCCATGCTCCCCTCTCCCGTGGAGCTTGATCTGAAACACAGTCCTCTCCGCAAGCTGCAGACCAAGGATGATATGAAGAAAACGCCATTAAAAAGGGCACAACAAACCATGAAGAGAGATATATTACAGGTCTGATGGCTGAGCAAAGCAGATGTTTGAGGAGAGCAAATCTTCAGGTTTTACTGGTTGGAGATAATTTCATAAAATATCTGGAGATCACGTAGAACCTTAGTGATGTAATACAATGTAAGTGCAGAAGCTGCCCCATTACAGCCTGACCCTGCAGAGGACCTGGGTGTTTCCTGCCATCCGGGCCAGTTTGCACAGCTCTATGAGATGGGAGGTGAGGGCAGTTTGCAGGCGCTCCTTTCTGTCTGTGTTCTGTTCCCGTCCGATCAAGATCTCTTGAGAAACTGTGCGCAGAGCCAGGATGGGCTCCAGGAGACTGAAATCGCTGTCGGTCAGGAGGTGCGTGTGCTGCTGCCAGCCGCTGAACAGCTCGTCTAAATCTGCATCCGTCACATTCCTCCGGAGGAAAACAAAGGGGAGCTGATAAAATACATAATTCCATAAACCTCATCTAACATGCTCTGTCAAAATGAAAACCTCCATAGAACAAACTGCGTTTATGGTTCTTGGTCTGCATGCAAATTTAATGCCACAAGATCTGAGTATCTGTTATAAGAACATAGTCCTGTACTTTGGTCCTAATTTGGCAGCAGATAGGTTGTCACCTGGAGTAAAGACGGCCGATGCTCTCGAGCTCACTGACTCTCTGCAGGTTACAGAGAGCAGGGTACAGCGAGGAAACCGCTTCCAAGCTCCCTCGGCACAGCTCCTCAACCTCAAACACTCTAGACATACACAAACAAAACATTATATATGAACAAAATTGGTTCCCGTGTCCAGTTACTGTGTATATGATGAAATATAGACAGAAAATGGCATAGTGGTTAGAGCCACTGATTTTGGACTCAGTGGGCCAAAACCCTCTCCTGCTGCAGTGCCCTTGATCCACGTACTTACCTTGAATTGATACAGTAGAAAATAACCAGCTGTATAAATGGGTAAATCACTGTAAATAGCTTTAAGAGAAAACATCCGTATAATAAATGAATATAAATTTCAGCACCTGGCATATTTCAGCATCTGGTCAAATGCAGAGAATTCTTTATCTCTTAGAGTTTGAAGGGCACAGAATATTGACTCGTCGAACCCGGGATTGATCTTCTCACCCCTGGAACAACGACAGGAAAAGAGGTTGGAGGGCTGGGTCTCAATCCCTCTGGAAAATCCATGTTGGAGGGTTGCTTGTGTGTTCCTGACCTCTCGGACAGGTCACAATCCCACTGGCCATTCCTCCAGGCAGCCTGGAACCTCTTCTCCCGTAGCTCTGTCCCCCACTCTGCACCTTCACTCTCTAGGCCACGCAGGTAGGTCTCCAGAGTGCTGCACAGACCGAAGTTCTGCAGTGCCTAGAAGGGCCGGGGTGATGCGTTATGGAGATCACAGGTGTTTCAGTGTGAACAAATGCCGCCCCCAACCCTTTTTGAGGTGTGTCTTGGCACTTACCTCTAGGATCCCCACTTGCCGTGTCACCACGGGAAGGTTTGAGTGAAGGTCATAGGAGGTCAGGGCCTTCCCCCATTGGGCCTCGTGTTCATACGTCCTGATCCTGCCAGTTGTACACACATGATCATGTAGTGTAATACAGCTTGGTCTCAAATGCCACAGGAACACAAGACACAGACTGGAAGAGAGTACCAAATTTACCTTGTAAGGGGATTGACCATCTTCCCCCCACCACATCCATACAAGCTGTCAGGCTCTCCAATACTCCTGTACACCTCGATCAGCAGGTCCTGCGAGGAACATGAAAACAGCAATTCTGTAAGGTAATACCTTGATAAGCACATCCTTCTATCACACTATTTTTACCTTTCTCTGCCACCGCTGTGCTCATATGTTTCCCTTTTGCGCCCTCAGCAGTAGTTCTGGCAACTTTCTTTCACTCATTTTGCACATCCATCACACAGTTTCTTTTAATCCCAAAGTTTTTTGACAGAAGAACGTCATTTGTTGACAGGAGGAGTTTGCTATGAAAACTCAATTATTACACATGCTAAACATGCCGGGTGAGGAGAACTCCCATCATACCCTCTTTTTACTGACTCTTCAGCATTTTTATGATCTGCCTAAATATTTGAGTAATACAATTATGAAGATAAACAAGAAATAACTGTTTATGTGATTTCAATGAGGATATCTTTAATAAAATTCATTATTCTTCACGGTATTTGTATTTTCACATTTCTGATAATATATAATTTTATAATGACTCAGTTCAGCCCTGTTTCAGTTAGTGCTCCACTTTCTTAGGCAGTTATCTTCAGTGCAAAATGTGATACTACTATATCATTTACTTGGTATACATAAAATAAAGTATTCTCTATCCATTCACTGTTGCAAAATGTATTACTCCTCTAATCTGAATTATTTTGGATATGCATTGTTCTCAAGTTCCATTTATGGAACGCATTGATGGCCTCATAGCACAAAATGCATTACTACTATATATTAACAATATGTAATGGAAAAATTTTAGACCCTAGCATTCAATCCATATATTATAAATAACTTCTTGTCCAGTGCAGGGGTGGGTGGAGCCTCTCCTGGAAGTACAGGGCATGACGCAAGATGAATGATTTTAAAATAAAGGATCTACATGAACTGTGTCAGTAGACAGCTAACTCTCCAATGGATACCCACCCCTTTACAACATCACACACCGCTGCTATGAACTTTTGGTGTGACTCCGCAGTACCTGCACTACAAAAAAAAAATGGATGCCTTGTAACACAGGACGCCTGAAAAAGGCTGAGGTGAGCAAACACAGACAGAAAAAGCAGGTAGATACTGGAAAACAGAGAAGTGTGTGGAGACTACATCACCTGGAGGCTGATTCCAGAGTCCTCCATGCTCTTCTCGCTCAGGCTAGTGATGGAGGAGTTCTGGCTGCTCTCTTCGAACAGGATTCTGTATGACGGTTTCGACTGCTTCCTGAGGCCAAAAAAAAATAGAAAATTAAGTGAGCCATGAAGGACACAGAAATAATCTGTGTTGCTCTGTGTTTTGGGAATCAAAGCCTGATTCCTGCCATTGTAACTCCCTTAATTTTAGAATAAAGAAACTTCAGCTATTAACGAATAAGGGCCAGACTGGGGATTGGAAATAGACACATTTTCATATTTTTTTTATCCAAAACACTCTATACAGATTACATTTCTCTACAGTTATATTGCCATTTTTAAAGCTGGACATTTAAATCAAACATAACAGCATTAGGCGGGTACATCCTAACCAAACCATTTGACTAATTTCCCAAATCATTATACCACTGACAGCCTGTTTGGAGAGACTGTATAATAAAGGATTAGGGGTTGAAACCAGGCCACAGAGAAAAAGCTTAATCAAGTGCTGAGTTCTGAGACCTTTGACAAAAAATGTTACTGCAGCGAAATTTAAACAAAGCCTTATAAAGAAAAGATTTCCTCAAACAGCTATTATTGTTACGAGACTTGTTAAGTTTCCGCTACATGCTCTACAGCTCCACCTGCTGTTGTTCTCAGAGCTGCACTGGGTGTCCACATAGATCTCAGAGTAGAGCAAGGCCGTGAAGTGGGCGGAGCACCACTGGGCCGCTCTGGCCACCTCCAGGTAGTTGAGCTCCAGCCACAAGTTCGAGTGGCAAACTGTCCCGTAGGAAGTACTACAACAGCAAAAAAGTACACTGCATTAGGGCGGGGGCTGGAGGACACTACGTGGGCTGCAAATGAAGGCATACGACTGAGTGCTCTGACCTGTTGGGCTCCAAAGGTCTCTTCTGCTGTCGAAGATAATCAATGACTGCCAGCATTGTGCGTAGAGAGGGTTTGTCCAGCAACCAAGGGTTTGGGATGTCTGAATCTGCAATAGAGGAAACAACAAAGCAAAATAAACAATTGTTAAGGTCAAAGAAAATCTTTGCTCGTACATGCAAAAAAAAGGAGAATTTTCAGAGTTAATGAGTAAAACAGTAATGTTTATACTGTAGACAATCTGCGCTCAGTTTGTGTGAGAACACATATTTAGCCATTTATCCATCAATAATAGTCACAGAAAAATGGTGTGAATCAGGGTACACCGTGGAAGGGAGACCAGTGCATCACAGTATAATCACACACTCATTCACTCACACATACACGCCAAGGGCAATTTACATTCACCTGAAACACACAACTGTGGACTATGGGAAAAAAAACCAGAGTATCTGAAGGTAATCCACAAAAATTCAGGGAGCACAAGCTACTCAGCGCAGACTGAGACTCAAATTCGAATTCTAAATATTTATACACAAGAATATTTACTGAAGGGATTCAGATGAAGATCATGAATGCAAAAGCAGGTGCCTGTTGGAGAAAATCTACAAGTCCAGCTCATGAACAGGAGCTGCTTCCATATTTATTAAATCACCAGAACACTGATGGTTAAGAACCCCAGCTAGTCTGGGGAAGGAAGCTGACCAGAGTCTGTGAGGAGGGGTGTGGTGGAACGGCTGGAGGTCAAGGCCACCCTGGAGCAAGAGGTGAAGAAGTTCCTGATGTGACCAGACAGGAGGTCCCTCCAGGACCCATCAGGGTCATGCAGCAGGATGTTGTGGATGAGGAGGGGCAGCACCTTCTGGCAGAAGTCTGTTTGAACCTGGAGACGGCATAGGAGCAGCTTCAGGTCCGATCAAACTGCTGAACAGCAAACCACCAACACGGCCACAGAGAATCCTCAACCAGACCCACGAAAATACTTCCAAACAACATCACTTGCACTAAAAAACAGTAATTTACAAATGAGGGAATTCAGCACACACTGTAGTCGAAGCCACACGTTTATGTATTTCAATTCCATTTTTAGTCTCACCATTCTTTATCTAACCCATGGTCAACTTTACTAAAATAATTCAGCACAAGAAACCCTTCTCATTGGTTCAATAGCAGCAATAGCAAAGCTTGTTATTATTTATGCGAGTGTAGTGTTACTACACAGCCACCATCCACCACTTCCCTGCCTTTGAGCTAAACACCAGATGGAGCCTTAATGGCTCCTCTTACCTCACACAGGGGGCGTGACAGCAACAATGCCTCGCTCATAACCCAGCCGCTGTCCAGCAGTGCCACACACAGGGTCTTCAGCCAGGTCTTGTGCTGATCGTGCTGAGGCACCCACAGGTCTGAGCTGTCCAGCAGTTTCTGGGTTCCTGGCTTCGCCTCAGTGCTCACCTCCAAGGGCTGTGCAGGAGACACACCATCACACTGGTTATGAATTTACACTTTTCTACTTGTGGTACTGGAAGACCACCTGCAGCCATTTTCAAAGCACTGTGGTGCACATCCAAATGACACACAGACACCAAGATAACTGTAATATTTTCTGGCCTAGAAGTTGTAGATTTTTTTCTCTTATTTTTCTCAATAAAGACTTGGAAGACTCACCTTCTTCCTGGCTGATCGGAAGGGATTGAAGTACACCAGCATGGGGTCATCATTGTCTTTGTGTGCCTCCCAGAACTCAGCTCCAGATCGTGTGGCCAAAATGGTTGTGAGACACTTCATAGCTGCCTGTTTCACCTGAATGCTGAGAGGAACAGGCCCAATTTGTGCTGAGAAGGATGGCTAAAGACACCTAAAGTATGTCCATATATGTCCATGAATGGACTGTGGCTTAGGAGCACGTGTCTCCTGCCTCTTACCTGGGATGAATCAGCGCATTGTTGATGCAGTTGAAGATGATGAAGATCCACTGATTTTCGATGTCTGTGAAGAGTTCCACTGCTTGAGCGTGAACGTGGTCTCTTCCATGAAGGAGTGCGATGGTGGAGAGATCCAAGGGCCCCAGCTCCCCCAGGCAACTCCCAGCAGCCTCTGGACAGGATAAATCAGATGAATCATAGCATTCAATGGATTGGTGGGGGTTGGCGATAGCATACGTTTGGCTGATATTTTGAAAGGTGTCCAGAGGTGGACACAGTAGGCCCTGCATACCCAAAACGTCCCTTCCCCCAGGGGCGTTGGCTGCCAGCTTACAAAGCTGCAGCAGATTTAAGACCAGCCTGACCAGCACACTCTCCACAGGGTGGGCTACAACAGACCAGGAACAGGGTTAATATCTCACTGCACGGAGACCCAGACAGAGGTGACAACACAATGGCCTCAGAGTGGTATTCCCACCATGACACTCCCTGAGCAGCTTTCTCATCTGTCTCTTGTGAGTGTGGAGCTGCCTCTTCAAGTCCTTCAGCCCCTCAAGCCTGGTTGTGGGCAGAGCATCACAGGATGAAACTGAGAGGAAATGATCAATCTCCTGGAACGGGAAAGAGAAGGATTGTGGGATATAGATACAATCCACATCACCTTGTGATTCAGTAGAGATAGTCTTAATTATAGATAAATGGCGAACTATCGTAAAATGTTGGCTATAATATGTATAAGATTATAATGCACACATTACTTCAGGGTCAGCCTACATTAAATTTGCTAAGTACTTTTATAATAAATATTATACTTAATGTACTTCTAGTGACTATTATTGATTAAAATTAAATTATAAGTTTAATATTTTAATAAATTATGCTGAATTCGACAGTGCAGAATTGATTTGATACTGAGCAAATAGCTATATCAATAAACAGTAACTTCATTACTGTTCTTAAAGTTTTGTCTATGTTTTGCAACAATGACAAGGCTTACACCTGTGAAAGTTAAGGAAATAGATTGAAAACATGCATGTCATCAAACTGTGATAAATAATCATGCTATAAACATAACTTTAAAAGTTGCATTGTTTTTGCCTTGCTGCTGCATCACAGCAACGTGATGTTTACACGGTCAGGAACTCGAAGCGCAGTCTCCTGCAACCTAAAACAACTTTGGGAAAATTTATCCCATGTAGTGTCCCCCTAAACTAAACTAAACTAGGATAAAAAAAAGTGCAATATATCCAATATTTTACTGTAAACACTGGAAATCAACGAGAAGGTTGAGTTGAAAGTATGTTGTTCCATTAAGAGCCTGGTTTGGGACACCCACATCATCAAAAAGGTAAACATAAAACAGGCTCCCCCAACCTGTCTGAGAGTGAAGGCCCCCTGGCTGTACTTCAGCGTGTGTTGCACGGCTCTCAGCTGCTGGAAAGCAGGCTTGTCCGGGAAGGGCTCCAGGCGTCGGATGGCTTGCTTCAGGTTCTCACTGTTCTGGTTGTCCACCACCAGGAATGTCAGCAGGCCACGGACCTTCACATACAACCACAAAAATGAGCAAATCAGCATTAGCTAATCTGAGCCATATTTTATATTCAACTAAACAACAATAACATGCAGATAAACAAACCACTGGAATAATCTCCTTGAAACATCTGAGGCTTTGTTGAATCAGGATCTTATTTGAAGTCTATTCCCCATCTATATTTAGATAGCACAATAACGCATGTTCTTGAGATAATTAAGCGAATGATGAAAGTAGCGTGTTGTGCTGGTGATGCCATTCCGTACCTGCTGAGAGGCTTCTGACTGGTCAGTCACTTGTGCTGTGAGAGTGCCGACGATGACCTGCAGATGGCTTTCTAGAGCGTCCCCGCAGAACCGAGCGGCGGTCTGGCACACGGATGTCAGCAGGTCAAGGCAAAGGGCGAAACTGCGGGTAGACACCTCGTCCAGTTGGGCAGGTCTGCGAAAAGCAGGGCGAGGACAGAACAGACACACATTACTGTCTACATTACAGAACAAGCATGAAGATTATGAAAAAAACTTTTGTTTGCATTTCCCCTTTCTGTGACAAGGTAAAGTCACCTGAGAATAATTTACATCTTAACTGATGACCTGGTCTTGCACCCTCAAACACACACAAACACATTAATAGTGAGTCTTTGGATCACACTCTGGACTAATATTTTTCCACTCCATTAGTGTTAATGTGCTTTATAAATTGGAAATGTGCCTGAGCTCTCAAACAGACACTTATCATTATTAAAAAGGACATGCTTTACAACAAACTCCCTAAAGGGAGCTTATAGTGTGTCAACTTTAATGAGAGCTGAAAAAGAGGACCCTGCTCCTTCCTGACCTGCTGTTGATATGGTGGATGAGCGTGTAGATGATGTCCCTCAGGGTGAAAGCCCAGGCGCCTCCCAGCCCATCCTTCACCTCCTTCAGCAGAAGACTCACAAACAAATGGTACATGAGGAGCACACGGTGCTTCTCATAGGCATTGGTCGTTTCTGTCGCTCTCTGACAAATCGCGAACAGGACCTTCTGGATGGAGATCTATGGGGAGGCATCCACAGGATGTCTCAGCATTGCATAATAAGTCAGCTACTTTCCAAGGCAATGTCCAAACCATCCAGCTCTGGATCTGTAAAGCTCAGTCTCTGTTTTTTTGTTTGTCCTTCAGGCAGGATTTTTCCATGCCACAGACTTAAAATGTAGCACACAGGTACTTCTCACCCTAAGCACAGTTTTTCCTTAGTCAAGTTCATTAAATTCCAAAAAGCCTACTTACTATTTTGAAAATTTTAAATTCAGCCTTTGACAATGCTTGGAGAAGCAGGATCAGTAACATCACATTGAACGTGTAATAATGTCCCTCTCAGGCCGCACATATGTGACACTGACAGACACACACACACACACACACACACACACACACATAAATGTACTAAATTCTAGGAGTTTACATCTAACAAAGTCTAGTGACATATTATTTATTACTGTGTGCACATCAATCAGCCAGCATACATGTTGCTGTCTGTACCATCTGTGTGTTTAATCATAGCAGTCAGTAGGTGTTATATGTGAGCAACAGCAAATGTAAAAGTTAATAAGAGATTATACATGACACATACACAACACTGCACACATTAGTGATGTAAGGGTAATTCAGTTTGGTGATCATATAACGTGTTATTACTATTTACCCTTCGACTGTTGACTTTTTGATCCGGGTAGCGCCAGGTAATTGAGCTAGTTACATTATAAAGCAACTATGGCTTTACTAACACTGGGCCATGTGTTGCTGTAGGCTTAAAATTGAGGTATCTCACCGGAGTTTTGGAGAGAATGGCCACCAGGGACCTGAGGTTTGAATTGTGGCACTTGCTAAGGTAGTCCAAGGTTGCTTTGATCACATATGAGTTGAAGTATGGTGGATTTGGAGCAGGATCCAATTCCCTGAAACATGACCATTATTCATTTTAAGCAAAATAGATGTGTGTGGTGTAACTCAGGAGATGGAGGTGACTAAATGCAGAAAGAAGTGATTCTTACCCAATAAATTTCTGGAGTTCTCCTTCATCTCCTGCCCCTTGTCCTGTCTCTTCATACAGGGTCATCAAGAGTTCCACTACAATGTCAGCCAGGTTTCCATGAATGAGACTGTCAATTTGCTGGAGCGGTCATGATGTGAAACATAATTGAAAGAATTAAAATAATCTCCATTTTTATGAGTTGCCTAACCCATGCTTTTATAATATGAATCTGAATCTCACTTGCTTGCCCAGGCAGCTGGTGTCCTTCAGTAGGTCATATACCCGTTTGGCAGTTTCCCTCTGCAGGGCCACCTGACTGTCAGACCCCGGAAGGGCAAAATAGGGCAGGATGTTCACCATGATCTTTGGGAAGCAGTCTGCCAACAGTTGCTTCCAGTCCATCGTGATCAGAGTGCCAATGGACCTGACCTGCTCAAAGTCATCCAGGAACACCAAATGTGGGACCAGAACATGGTAGGAGGACCTGGGGTAAGACATCACACAAGGAAAAGATCATTAGATTAGCCAGGGGAACTTTGAAAAGTACTACGCACAATATTATTCATCTCCACAAGGAGGAAACCACCATTCCAGGAAGATCTTCACTAAATAAGAATATTGCTCAAAAGATACTAGAGTAGTAAAACAGAGTGGGACCATAAACCTTGCCCAGGAGGACTGGGCAGCCACTGGTCCACAGACCCACAGAGATTTTTTTCCCTCTGTCTGATTAGGAGTTTTTTTTTGTTTTCCTCTCCTCAGTTGCCAGTTTTTTAAAAATTTATTTACCATTTCTACCATTATGTCTGATTTTATTTCTATTTTTATTTGTTTTCAATGCTTCAGTGTTCTGTGTCAAGGTGTTGAGAAGAGTACTCTATAAGAATAAACTGAATAGCATCGAATAGATCCTTCAAGTTAAAATTCCATGACCATCACCACTGTATCACCTACTGATGGCTCTTGGATTTCTGGTTCTACCCATAACTTTAATTGCTGAATTGGCTAATTAGGTTGTTGTAAGTGACATGGTAATCCAGGTGAAAGAAGAGATGTGGAAAATCTTCAGAACTTGAGAAAACGAGAACAGAGATTGTTGAGGTTAGCCCCTGGAGATGCAGGTGGACGGACACAGGTATTTACACCACTGGGGGCGGTCACCTGTAGAAGTCCGCCAGGGTGGCATGGTTGAGCAGCGAGTAGGGAAAGGACTGCAGGGTGTAGTCTGTGTTTGTCTGCCTCTGTCTCAGCCATTCGGTGACCAGGTAGTGCAAGTGGGACCCCACCAAGCTCTCCAGGCTCTTGTAGCCTAGGGTCCTAGCCACACTGCCCAGTGCCTTTTAGGATAAAAGCAAAAAGGAAATGAAATAAATATGCCATGTTTGAATAAGACCATCTAACTATACCTTCTGATAATGCCAAATTTAAATTTCGCAATATTTAAAAATAGGCCCTCTGCTGTCCAGTGTTTGATCACAATAGAATCCCAACTCAGGGTTTACCCCAGTCTAAGAAAAATGATCTAGAAGAAACTTTTGAAATATGAATGGCAAGTTGTCACAGGATATAATGTCTACACAAGAAAGGAAAGAGATCAGATGGGAGGTAGCGACTGCCTTTTTGATGGTTGTCTCCTCGATGCTGTTCTCCTTGTACGACTGAAAGAGGGCAAAGAGAGCCTGCTTCTCACACACAGGGCTGCAGCTGAGCATGGCTGAGATGCTCTTCAGCAATGTGGCACGTCGATTAAAGACTTCATCCTGCCGCTCTTCTGCAGTATCTCCTTTCTGCAGGACAGACACACGAAGAAAGGAGCTGACAAATGGGGTGGTTCGTTGTTTGTCAGTCTGCAACCATTATTAGTCCCACGAGGCAGCTCTTACCATCCTCATACCCTCCTGTGCGCTCAGGTACACGTTCTCAAATGCGGTCTGCTGCAGTTTCAGTGGAAGCATCTTCTTTTTTCCTGGCTGGTCTGGCATCACCTCCAAAAAAAGTCTAAAAGATAAATGAGGACCATAAATAGTTGGAAGAACAAAAAATTCTCTGAAACATCAGTTCTTTATAGAGAATCCAAAATGTTTGAACAGTGTACTGTAGCAACGTAGCTCTTCCAGGGTACACTGCTGTTATTTGTTAGGGATAGTTCAGTGCAGTAAATGTCTGGGAATTCAGTGGGCACTTCTGACCCCTGTAGCATTTGCAGAACTTTGGCTGGCATATCTATGAATTGCGTGAGACACAGCTTAAACTTTCCCAGATGTAATAGGGCCTATTTTCCTGGAGTCTTGTTTCTTGAGCATTCATTTAATAACCTTGGCTGTTACAAGGATTTAGGAATATTCATCTATTTGAGGATTCCAGGTAGGACTGAGAATTCTGTGTGGGTAACTGACCTGTCCACTTTCATGGCGGTCAACATACGGACGTGATGATGGGAGTCGGCGAGGTAGGAAGGGAGAACAGCAGATACAGGAAGTTTCTCATTCCGTAAAGTCAGAACTGCCCATGCACAGCATGGGTCCACCTTGAACAAACATATGTACATGATTTACCAAAAAAAATTTAAAAAAAACAAACAGGTGCTAAACAACCATTTCAGCAAATGCCAAAGCACCTTACCTCCAGCAAAGCAACCAAGCAGTGGACCAAGGCGACTCTTACTAAGGCTGTGCACTTCCCACTTCGGCCCAGGATGCTATGGGGCAAAATAGACCCTGTGATGAACCAGCCTAGTCTCAGACTAGAACACCTCATCAATACCAATACTGAGTCAATACTTTTTCGATTCAAAAGAAACTCCATAAAGTTGATTCCATAATGACAATAGCGATACTGCTAATGAAGATAGATGTTCCCACCAGAAGCCAGAGATCACTTTGATGAGACTTCCATGCACGTGTTGCAACTCGTCAGCCTGGCCCTGAGCTTTGCTCAGGCTGTGGATAAAAGGGATCAGTCCCAACAGGATGGCGGCACAGATCTCCTGGTCTTGTCGGTACAAGGAGCATAAATCCCTGTCAACCATCACACACAACCAAAATTTCATTCAGTATTCTGTTGAAACAGAAGTACGGTAAAGTTCATTTCATCCTACTCCTGCTGTAGCACCCTCGAGAAAGGTACTTACTTACCCTGAATGGACACAGTAGGAACACTGAAAGTCACTCTGGAGAAAATTATCAGGTTAAAATACTAATAATAATTCTAATATTCATCCATTCATTATCATTAATCACTTAATCCTGGTCAGGGTCATAATGGTCCAGAGCCTAACCCGGAATCACTGGGCCTAAATCTATCAAACTACACCTGGCTGGGATGTCAAGCCATTACAGTCAATTATTTATTTATAATAATAATAATAATAATAATAATATGAAAAATATCTTTAATCAAGATTTAATCTTAGAGTTTTTCTCAAGAGCAAAAGCATAAAAACAAAAAGTAAATCATGATTCATTACAAACACTCCAACTGACAAAAAAAAAGCCTTTCTCTCTCTGGCTATAAACAGGTAATAAAGATATTGCTCCTTACGCCAAAGGATGTAAGAGTGAATCAAATTCTTCTGCGATCAGAGGGTTTTCTTCTGTTGGTAGTTTATTCAGCAAAGTAAGGTACTGGGAAAGAAAAAAAAAAATTTTAATTCGAATTTGGCATTCATTGTGCCAGACTCCATCAAGATTTGATGAAGAAAATAACATTAACTGACATAACTAACAAGAAAATGTTTTTCTTCCACATTCCAAACTTTCCATGATTCAGCAATCCAACAAGTGACTCTGAGTAGTCATCTCACCACGTTGAGGTGTAATGGCTTGGTGGGGTCGATTTGTTCAATGAGCAGGAGCAGCCGCCGGCGGATCTCTGGGGGCCTGAAGGAGAGTCCATGGGCAAATTCAGCAGATGCAACCTGGGACAAGAACCGTAGGGCAGTGAGGAGTGCCCGGTCTGTTTTGGCCAGATGCTCCTCTGCCAATGCACTGCGGGCTCCTGTGCAACATGGGGGTACCAAGGGGTGTGAGATGATACATTCTGCCCATGGGATCCATAGAAACATAAACAGGACATACAGACAGTTAAAACACCTGTGCAGTTCTGCAAGTCACTGCTGTCCCTGTTGTGCCTGATGTCGGCGCTCAAGCTGCTGCTGGCTGGGTCCTCATCGTCAAACAGGTCAACGTGCATTGGCTCCTCTGCAGGAAGCCGGCTTGCCTCCCTGTCGTCCTCCATGTGCTCTTCTTCCATTGCGACGCTGCCCCGTTTAAATGAGTTTGTCAGCTGCAGGAACCAAAAATCCTCTAATGATTCAAGTTCAGCTAAGATTTCTTCCAAAATTCTCTTTCCTTCCACTCGTTTACCTCCCACCAATTAAAGCTCGTGAGCGGTGCGTCCAGTATTTTAAGAAACTCACCATTATTTTGGATATTTCTAACAGTTCTGTGATCAGTGTGGATGGCAGGATTCTCAAGAACACATTACAGAAAGTCACACTCATGCTGTCCTGTGAGAGAATATTGTCAGAAATAAAAATCAACATTAACAGTAATAAAAAAACAAAACAAAAGTTCACTGGAACTTGGATGAGAACAGATCTTACTTTGTTCCCTCTGCTGATGGCATCTGTGCACAACTGCATGACAGTCTTGAGAGCAGACACAGAGGAAATGTCTGCCATCTTGCTCCTCACCACGGCAACGTATTCACAGAGATTCTGCATTAAAAACTGCAAAATGCATCCAAATGTCTGAAACTACACTGGGGCGAAGAGTAGCTCTCAAGCAATGAACTAACAAACCAAAAGTATGATGGTGAAGCGCACCTTAGCCTTCTGGAAGAGAGGAGATGTGTAAGCTTCCTCTTCAGTGAGAAGTCCAGTGCATATGTACCCTCCCAGGACACCCGTAAGCAACTCACAGCATCGGACCAAACACTCCACTGGAACACTCTGTGACTGAAGGTTATACACAAGAAAACTGGCTCCATCTGCTCCAATGCTACTGATGACCATGACAAGAACACCTTCCTGCTTAAATACACACTTACATCAGGGGAGTAGCAGTTGAGGAGCTGCTCAGCCACAGACAGAAGGTCTTTCTCCAATTTGTCTCTCAAGGCTTGAATAACCGTGACCTTGGTGTCCGAGGAGCCAACCACAGGAGGAGTCCCTTTGGCTGCAGGGCACTGGGGCACCTCATCAAAAGTGAACTGCAGGTACATGCTCTCCATGTCAAATAAGCCAGGTTCACTCTCAGGTGGTGGCTGGTCCTGGGAGAAGAGACTTAGAGAGGAAAGGAGACAGTAAGGATTCCAGGGTGCTCTCACATGTAAACCAGATTCATCTGTTTTTAATGAAGACGCAATCCCACCTCCCAGAAGTCAAGGATCCTAGAAGAAACAGAATGCCAGATCTGGTGTCTTTGAATATTAAGGGCACAAGAATTCGTGGAATAAGTCGATCTGAAAAATCCCTGGGAGAAGGAACACAAAAAAGTAATCCAGAGACTCACATTCCCTGCAGCTGTAAAAAAAAATAATGTTACCACTCAAAAGTTTTTACACAATTACCTGAAACCAAACTTCCACCAGGTCAAAATACTCAAAAACTGCATATGTAATTTGGGTCCAACTGCCATCTAGACTACAGCTGGACTGTCCTTCATTTTCCAGCAAGTTAAAGACCCAAAACACAATTCAAAGCTATGCAACAACTACCAGGCAAAAAGGAAAAATGAAGGACAATCCAAACTGGTAACAGGGGTGTAAAATATGGACAATGATGAAAAAACTTGCAGCAGATGTTGCCAAACATTTGACAGGTACTGCACCACAGTACTCTGTCATAGTTCTACTTAGCCAGGAAAACTGGACGTCGGTATTGAGTGCCCAACCTGCAGATGATTGGGTGGGGCTTGGAGCTCTCCTCCATGTCTTCACTCTGGTCATTTGTCAGAAGCCAGCTAATGATGGACTCCTTGAAGCTGGGTGGTGCACATCCCTCTGAGGTCACTATGTGTCCCAGGCCTGGGTCAGTACTCTTTGGAAGCCTGCATTTCAGCAAGGCCTGGGCCAGGCACAGAGCTGCAGCACTGTAGAAATAGTACAAAGCACACCTGATGCCAATCTCCAGCTCAGTATGGCTGAACCAATGTTACCAATGCTTTTGACAGGCTGCAGTTCATAGCCCCCCCAAAAGGAAATTCACCTGGAGGGTTTGAAGGCTAAGCCAGTGAAGAGCTTCCAGAACTCTCTGTCAATGGAAATTAACCCTCCTTGAATGATGGTTCTCATAAGATCAAAGCTGAAGGCCTCCGTCTGCGGGGAGCCAATACCACGCACTGCAAGGGCCCAGATGCGGCTCCAGAGCCTGCAAATCTCAGGACCTTGGGCGTGTCTGGGGTGTAGGGCCTGACAATGGGCCAGCTCCTTCAGGCACCGTAGCACATAGGGTCCCCTCTCCCCCCGCCTCTGCTGTGACAGTAGCTGGCATAGTGATGACAACAAAGGCACCAGCTCTTCCTCTGGCAGAAGAGATGGGTGTTTGGATGCCAGCACAGAAGTAATTTGCAGCCTACAGAAAAGAGACAGCAGGAACTATTACGCCAGCTCACCATGGGTGGCATGGTGGCACAGCAGATACCACTGGTACCTCACAACTGTTGGACTGCAGGTTAAATCTGGCTCAGTTTGTGTGGAGTTTACATGTTCTGTATTTGTGTGGGTTTCTCTTCACAATCCAAAGACAAGTGTCAGTTGAACTAGTGACTTGACATTATCAGTTGTTCATGAGTGAATGGGTCTGTGTGTTGCCCTGTGATGGAATTATGCCCTATCTTGCCAGGGTAGGTCTTTGTGCAAGACAAGTCTCTAACAATATGTGAACAGAAAATCACAAAGTGCCCTAGACACCATACACTTCTGCATCATAATGCTGTTTTCTAGTGTCTCACCATGGAATGATGTCAAAGTCACTTTGTGACGGCTGCAAGTGGTCCCGGAGAACCTCCCATCCAAGCTCTACACGGCGCCGTTTACTGGGAGTCCCCTGGCCACTTTCTAACTGGGTGATTCTCGTGTGGGCCTGAGTGACCTCCAAAACCTGTGTGTCCTGGCTGAAGAGCTGAAACACAAAGCCAGCATTACATGATGTTCCAGAACATCTTCCTGTGTACTGCTGTTCCTAAAGTTTGGTAAAACAAAGTGATCACATCCTGCTTACAAAATGAACTGAATGATGGGAAAAGGCTGTGAAATACATTACCTGGTGGCAGATGTCTGCAGTCAGTTCAATGAGGTTCTCCTTGACTGCAACATGCCGTGACCCAGTAACATATTTCCCTCGGCTGCCAATCTGGCCAATTTCACTCACAAGAACATCGTAAAGGTTGTACATCAGACTCTTCCACTTTGTCCAGTTCTCAGCATGGGCACCTATGACATTGAATGGACCATAAATATCAGTGCTCAAAATGTAGTTATTGAATATATAAACTGTCCACGTACATGTTTTCATTTAGATGATTTTCTTCTCCAAAGCGACTTACAATAATCTACCCATTCAAACTTCTCACAGCTGCAAACTGGATACTGTACCTGTGTCTTCTGTCTTTGCGCCCTTGGGGTGGTGAACTCGAAGCTGCAGGCTGAAGAACTCCACAATCTCTTCCTTCAGCATAGGGCTAGGTCGCATCTGAGCCCAAATGTAGAGGACAGAGGGGAGTAGCTCCTCCCCCAGCCAGCACACTTGAATCCGGCAGTTCATAGCTGAGGCCCTTAGGAAGATGTTCAATGCAGAGACCAAGTGCTCCAGCACGGCCAGGTGTTTCTCCTGCCTGCATAGGGTCAATACTTACAATAAGGCATAGCATGGCTACAAAACAAAGGTCTGTGAAAAACTAAGTGGGCTCCTGTCAAAATCACAGTACCTGGCATGGGGCAAGGCTTTGGAGAAGAAGCTGAAGAGTGTGTTGGTTAGACCTTCAGTCTGGAGACAGACTCCCTGGACCACAGTATGGATGATCCTGCTCAGCAGGACACGGTTGATAGCTCGAGAAGATCCGGTGAAAAGGCTGCAGCACAAATCCAACAAACCTTGGGTCGATATAGAGAAAAAGAAAACAGCGTTATGAGCAGCATCTCTCAATGACCTGAAGATAGTGACACTTCTAACACCATCTGTGACATGCTGCACATTACAAAGGACACATCCGAGCGTCTAAGTAACGGGTTAGAATTAGAAGAGTGTGCTTACAGTGCCACTGGCTCTGGGTGATCTCACACCAGTACTTGCGGATAGACAGGATGTCCTTCAGCAAGATGCTGCTGTAGTCCTCCCCATAGGCACTGCAGCTGAAGGATCCACGCAGCACTTCCATGACATGTGACAGCAGCTCTGCACACTTCAGCTGTGGTCCTCCTGGAGAAAACAGGGAGAGACCTGGCTGATCAAACAAAGAAACCAAGTGTGATGTCAGAAGCTGGAGCTGCTCACAGCGGAGGCCTTACGTTTGTTTGCACATCGGATGAAGTACTTCACCAGGCTGCTGATCTCCTGCATCTTCTTCCGGCGGCTGGCTTGAGTGGAGGCAGAGATGTTGGCTTTACCAGACTGCAGGGATTCGGTTTCTTTCTGAAGGTACCTCTGCAGAAACCTTCAAAAGGATTTTTGTGTTGGTTTCTATTTAGTATTGCTGGATATAACGTGTAAATACTGTGTACAGTATACAGATATACTGCAGTTGCAAGAAAAACAAAATTCAGCAAGATCATACCTTAGTTTTAAGTGAAAAGATTGACAAGGACTTTCTGAAATGCTTACATGCAGTAAAGTATGATTGTTTTGAAGATGGTACTGGACTGTAAAATTTTTGAGCTTAAGCAACACTTGGTGCAGTGAAATTGCTCAAGGACAGTAAATATGAGAAGCACCTGAATACAGCATCCCAAGTGAGCTGTCGGGAGTTAGAACTTCTGTTGGCAGAAGAGCGATCAAGTTCCTCCACGGTTTCTGATGACCGTATCAGCCGTCGAAAGTGCTCAACTTCCTTCTGTAGGGGAATTAAAAAAAATCATCTCGTTGCTTTATGTAACTGTATGACTAAATGTACAGAACAGGGCCATATGACAGATAAATGTATAGCATAGGGCTACAGGCCACAAGTACAGTTACCTTCCTTTCTGTGGCTTTGTCATTCTCCAGCCTACGGCAGCAGAGCAGAAGCTCATTTAGAACCAGACTCATGATGCTTTGTCAGTGTGAGGCAGGGGCATGGGGTGAGGGAGAACAGGGGCGTTCAGATTGCAGCACCTGAATGGTAAATGAATGTTTTGGAATAACTTGAATATCTTCTTTTCAACAAACCGCTATTACATCAGGTACCATGATTTTTAGGGCTGTTTTAATACAGGTTTGAATCCCTCTGCTACTGCAATAATCTGATCAGCGTTATAACTGAATCAATGCAGTACGAATATGTCAAGAATACCTTGTTTAAATGGGTAAATTATGTACATCACCTCTGATGAATGAATCAGCAAAATAGAGAACTATTAATAAAAAAAAAATCAGTAAGTCTACCATAATTTACTGTGTTATTAAATCAGTGTTTACAGCTATAACTGGAGAGCAAATGTGGCAGGTTTAGTGTACCTGCACCAGTCCTACTGCTCACCACTTTAGGTGCTTATACATATACTGTATACATATTACAGTTAAAATTAAGTTTCGATATGCAGGTTAAATAGAGATTCTCAATAAGTTCGATCAGCTTGTCTACATCTGCACGGTAGGCCAACTCACATCTTCATGGCAAGTGCATGTTCGAAAGATGTACTTACGACAGCAGACTGTTTGTTTACAAACTTTGTTCCCTATCTGAGGTGGAGCAGACACTCTCCTCGCCACGCGCGCTCCAGCACGTTATTTCCTATATTAGCTCAGCACGCGCCTCCAGACAGCAATGTGTACTTCAACAGCATAACTTCACCCACCAACTTAACCATGCAGACACATTACGTGGTGTTAAGGCATATCGCTACTCTCGATTGTTAAACAGAGCTCACCCCCTGCCATAATTGCCCCACAAATCCCTAAGACTACGTCTCTTACGGTAAAAACACTACAAGGAAAACAGAGACTAAGCATTGAAGGAAACTATAATTCCCGTGGTGCAGTTCGCCCCGTTCGGGTATCGTTTCCGTTTGACGCGTGCTGAATTTCCGCGCCATTTCAGAGGACCTTCAGTGCTCGTCAGACTTGCTTAATCCGAGACACTAAAGTCAGATTATCGGCAATTATGTCGTCCCGTGCGACTCGACATGTCTGTTTAACATTAGTATGTAATTGCTGTTAAAAAAATAAAAGTGGAATAGATCAGATATGTTGCTGCCGTCCGACGTAGCGAGGCTTGTTTTAGGTGAGTTGCTGGCTTGGCTAGTAGTCTACTCTGAAAATAAATTTTTACTATTAAAAAACCTTAATGTGGGACATAAATACAACCAAAAAATGTCAAAAACTATTTTGCCTTTCCTCCTTTTAGTGACAGACGTGTGCTCAAAAAATCCATACCAGGACAATTTGATGTATTTGCACTTGCAGTTAGATTAGCTGCAGAGCTAACGAGCAGCGCAAGTATTTTTCTGAAATAAAAGTTTATTACAACATTACTACACTTTTGAATAAATGACCACATTTGTAAATAAATTAAACTAACGTTCCGCAGTACCACTGCTGCACAGCTGTGGTCAAAAAAAAATAGAGATGGTTAAAATCTGGTAAACTGTCAATGACTTAACACACCTAATTAGCAGTTAACTAGTTGGTTAGTGAGAAGAAACATGTAACTGCTACTAGTGAACATGTCTACATCCTTAATTATAAATTAAGATTATAGATTATAAAGATTGTAAAGACATACTTCATAATCTATCTTACAGCTGACTGTATAATGTGAAGCTTAATCTGGATGAAGTGACCTTCCATGGTAACCTGATGTGTGTTTTGGATGGAGGAGCCACGCAGTGGGAGTGTGTCATTCCTGGGTTTGTCACTGTCCTCTGATTTCCTGCCTTTTCCCCACAAAGGATACCTTCAGCAGGAGGGGCTGTCAGCCACCAGCCAGGCATTTGTTCTGGAGAGCCCCAACCTGAAGGAGTATGCTGAGCATGCCACTGAGGATGGCACCATTCCCGCCTGCGTGTTTGTGAGCACTCCTTTTCACTCATCTGCTGTAGTCTAAACAGTTTAAAAATACACTTGTCGTGTTCTGGTGAAAATACGCCCAAGCTATGCGGCATGCTCAGTTGCGTACCAGTAGGCCATGTTGTTTTGTAAATCTTTGTGGTGATTCTACTAACTGTAGACAAATTCAGACAGTGCTTAAATGTGTGTGTGACCTAACATTTTTTATTTCTTCAATTATTTCAGTCATTGTTTGGAAAAAACCTGACAACCATTTTGAATGAATATGTTGCTGTTAAAGCTAAAGGTAAGTTTTACTATTTCTGGTGCATGAAAAAGTGAACAGAAGTACTTGGGGGTTAGAACAATGGAACATATGGCTGTTTTGTGATGAGATTTTCTTGTAACTGGGCTCTCTGGTCATCATATTTTTATTAGTTATAATTTCATGTCTTTAGAAACATGTCAGGAACATCAAATACCAGCTATGATGACATCACTCTGGAAGAAATTAGAGTTTACTCTAAATCAGATCAAGTAAGTTTTTCTTCTTCAACATGTTGGTCCATTGTTTACTTTATATGTATTTTAAATACTGTTGTAGTACCAGTGCATTATATTTGTACTAAAAATTTTCCAGTTGACTGCAAATGGAATTATACTGAGAAGGCAATGGACATTTAAAACATTTTTCTCTTAATATTAATTTTAGATGCATGCAGAATTCTCCATCTGTGCATCAAAATCAGCGAAGTAAGTCGTGTTGCAGTTTGTGATGTGAAATTCAACATTCACTGAACTAATGTATCTTAAGTACAATCTGTTGTTTTTTGTAGTATTACTATTACGTCAGGTACTTATTCATTACATCACCTGTTTTCTTTCTGTTGCAGTGCGCACGCGGAATGGGATCATAAATATGAGGAAGCAGAGGACACTTTCCTCCACACAATCTGCTGGACCTCGGCTCCTTTCGGTTTCAGCCTCATCGTGCCAATGTGCATCCCCTCCGATCTCCACCACTCAACCCTCTATTGGGCATTCGACACCTGTCTGTCACAGCTCCCTGCAGCCCCGAGCCACCTCTCTTTGTGTCAGCCTGCCGCAAGTCCAGGATGGTACCCGGATTTTAAATCGTAAGACACACAAACTCGCATACGTACGTGGGCACATCTTGCATATGAGTGTACTCCTTTTCACAGTCCTGTCTGTCTTTATAGGAGATTCTACTTTGCAAGTTATAGTTCCAGACCACAGAATAAACCCTGGGCCACTCTCACCTGGGCGCCGGAAATGGTAAATCTTTGAAGGGGAAAAAGTTTAAACATTTTTCTCTACCATATTGTGTCTTCTTACTGAGGGGCATGATGTTCTGTATATGACTTATTTCAGTGACTCCCCAAGAAGGATGGGAGGTGGACTGAGTGTGTCCAGTGGATCAGGACGAATTGGCATCACATCTAGCATCCTCACTGTGGAGCAGGGCGAGCCACACCCAGATGTCAGTGAGAACTTTCCTGTGAGTTTGCAGGAAGGGGTCACCTTCTGGTCTCTTAGTTTCCATTAGAAACCCATCACTATGGTCTGTTTCTAATTTTTTTTTTTTTTCCTCCTTGCAGCAAATGGTGATAGAAAATGCACGGGAGAAGATACTGAACAACAAGTCATTGCAGGAAAAGTTGGCAGAAAACATAAACAAAATCCTTGGAAGGTGAGAGTTCAAAACAAATATAGCTGAACTTTACACTCTTAACACCTTTTTGCCAGCCTCCTTTCATATACATACATTCATACTTGTGTGTAAGCTATGATTGTATGAATGATTGAACTGGATGTGACAGCAATGCCCTAATCTATATATTGTTGCCCATTTTTGCACAGGCACATGCTGACATTTGTCTCTTCCCCCCCTAGCGAAATCAGTCCCCAATTCTCAAGACAAGCAGCATGTAATCCTGTGGAGCAGGACCAGAGTATTGATGAAATACTTGGGCTTCAGGTAACTTTTCACGTTGTATCTGCTGTCTGTCAGCAGGACTAGTGAATTTGAGTGAAATTAAAAGTGAGCGTACCGTTAAAATAGGTATACAGATGCATTTATGGAACATTGTTGTTTCATGCATCATCTGAAAATGGTTTTTCTTTACAGGGGGAGATCCACATGACTGATGATGCCATCCAGGATATTCTGGAGCAGACAGAGTCAGACCCAGCCTTTAAGGCTCTATTTGACTTGTTTGATTATGGTATAGATGTCATGATTCCATCATGCTGGGAAAATAGTTTCCTTCACAATTGTAGAAATAATGCATTTTGATTGTTTTTGTTTTATGTAGTGCAAAATGTCTTATTTTAGGGTGTCATTTAATTATACATTAATTTGAGAGACAGATTTCATAGTGCAATCATACTGTTTTTTGTTATATAATGTCCACAGAAGGTTGGGTGAACTTAAGCAAATTTAAATCTGCAGAAATGCATATAACTGTCTAACTAATCTTGAGCTTGATAATGATCTTTTTAACACTGTGCTGAAGGTAAAGAAAAGAATACTGATGGAGTCCAACTTGCTGATGGGACCTTTAGCAACACAACCTTGGACAGTGATGAAACAGTACTTGACCACTCCCCAGTGACAGGGGACCAAGGTGACTCCAAATCCCAACTCTTCTTTTGAACTCAATTCACTTGTATTATAAAAGTTGCCTGATTATTTATTTGTAAACTGATTTTGTTTGTTAGGAACTGAGGTTGAGGATTCAGTGCCTGAAGCAGAGACGTCAAGAAAATCAAAGGCCAAAAAAGCACAAGAGCTCAAAAGCAAAAAAACAAGGAAAACCTTGCACGCTCCAGGCACTTCGCGGGTGGTGTCGGCATCTACTCTGTCACGGCCATTTAATGAAGCTAAGCTGGATTCAAGAGCCTCCTTGCACACAAAAACAAGTCCAGCTGATGGCCGGACATTGACTGGCAATGACAGACGATTAAGAACTCCCCGAACTGCTCCACAGGACAGCCCAGCCAAAGACATTGGTTCTAACCAGAGGGATAGAGGTGCAAAAACCTCACATCTTCCAGAAGTGGACACAGCTATGGAAGTCAATAAGCCTCTCAACACCTTGGCTTCTGATGGCACAGAGTCTTTCGCTGACCAGTCAGAAAGCCAAAAGAGCCCTCCAGTATCCAGAAGTGCAGGTGGGCAAACTGCTCTGTCCATGCCAAGTGAGGCAGCACAGTCAGAATCAGAGGTGTCTCTCAGCGCAGCAGACGTCAGTACGGATACGTTGCCTGTGACCTCAGAGCAGGCAAGACAATCAGTTGTCAGCTCACCTGCCAAGTTGCCCCATTCAGGGGATGTATCAGATCCCTCTGTGAGCCAACCCGAGCCAGGATTTTCCCCATCTGCAACAATTTTGGCTCCCCAGGTTGGTGAAACCCAGAAGCCAGATTTGGCATGTTCCTCCTCGTCCTCCTGCATTAACACCTGTCTAGAACCCAGGAAACAGAACTGTAGACCAAATCCGCTGGAGGCCCAGCTCAGCCACGTCGCTAGTCCTCCCACTGGGCTTCAATCCAACCCCCTGCTGTCTGACCCTTCCACATCTTCTGTTCCCTTACACTCCAAGGAGCCTGACTCCAGTGAAGTAGTGGCCCTTAAGATCATTGTCAGTGAAGAGCACGATGAGCAGTCTGGGGATGCTGCCCTAAACCAAGCAGTGTCCAGCATCACGGGTGAGAGATTACCCACCATCATCCTCATGTCTCCAGCCAAGTCCCCTGCTAAAACATTTGCTGGGGCAGGGTCCTCTGTTACCCTGGAGGAAACGGTACAGGCTGTGAGCTGCTTGCAGAGCACAGAGCTTAGCGCAACTACAGGGAAGGCCGTGGAGGCGGGGGTGTCGGTGGGAACGGAAGAAGTCATGGAGCTGACTGTACCCACTGACCTGGTGCCAGAAACTGGGTTCATCCAGCTGGTCCCACCCACGCCCCCCTATGGGAACTCTGGTGGCTACCTTATTGTGACAGAGCCAGCTACGGTAGGCCACCATTCAAATGTGGTGGTGCTACCCAGTAGTGCTGCACTGGGACAGGTGGGCACCTCCACGCATGTTTTGGCGACTCCTCCCCGATCAAGAGCAGATAGCTCATACACACCTGGTAAGATGACAGAATCCATTAAGTACATTCAATCAAGGCCTTTGAACAACCCATTATAGAATTTTTTTTCAAGTGGCTTTTATTTGTCCTAAAAGATGCTTTATTTATTTATTTATTTATTTAATTACAGGATCAGCACTTGTCATATCATCACCAGTTCAGCCTATGCTGCAAAACATGATGGTCCCAGTGTCTGTTATGGGGCAAAAAAATACTGGGTCATTCACTATAATGTCCAACCAGGTAACTTTTTTTTTTTTTTTAAATACTTATTGTTCCATGTACACCTTTCACTCATTGTCAGAACCTTCAAAAATATTTTCTGCTGCTAAAGGTGGTGGCATTGCCGGTGTCTTCATCTAAAAACCAAGTCAAGATAAAACCCAAACCAGCCCTGGCACCTAAGGACACAACAGAAGGTAAGAGTCCTCCTTATATAGTATTCAGTGTAATTTTGAAATATGAACAAGTGAATTCTGGTATTTAATGAGGTACACTTAACTGCACTTACTAAGGTAAAAGAAAATGGTGTGGAGATGCCAAGTTGATGCATTCTAGGTGTATTTGGCAAATGATAGCACTGTTTCAACTGGAAATTTATTTGTATTTGCTGAGTTTGTTTCATTTTAATGTAAAACAGGAACCACGGGGTCAGATGTTACTGCGGTGGTTGAGAATAGATTGAAAGCAGTGGACTCATCTCAGGAGAAAGTGATACTTTCTGATGGCTCTGGTGCTGGGTTGAGCCACAGGAGGGTCCTGCACTTTGACAGCCCTACAGATGCAATTCTCCCCGCAAGCAATACCCCGTCACCCACAGTAATGCTGCAACCGGGCACACCTCCAGCTACCTCTGTAAACTTGGGGAGGGAACATTGCAAGGAGAGTCCTGGTACCACAAAATGTCGCTCTTTGCAGCCAGCCATCCTCAGGAGCAGCAGATCAGTGAGGACTGTACCTGCATACCAAGTGGAGAACACAAAGTTGCCCGAGTCAGAGAGGAACTCTGGGACACAGCCATCAGATGACCCCAAGAAATACTCAGAAGTGCAGAGTGAGCCCCATCGAGTGGTTGAGTCTCAAAGTGCAAATGTGAGGAATGAATCTACATTGCCAGAAGGTTCCAGAAGGCCTGATTCAAGGAAACAGCACATCATCAAAAGAGACGACACTGACACTGGACCAAAGAAGGGTACTGCAGACAGCAGCAAGGCTTCCAGCTCCACTGCTGATCATAGAACAAGATCCAAACCTGTAGGAGTAAGAAAAGAGGATCTGAGGAGCAGGCAGGAGGCAACAGAGAAACTGCAGGCCAAGGGAAGAGAATGTCGGGTAGACAGAAAGAGTGGCTCCCAAGAGCCTCCTCATGTCACTGCCAATAAAGAGAATGAGCTGGAGGGTAGCAGGCGTGAGCACCATCTGGCAGCTGCTATTCCACAGGGGGAAATTGTTCCACCTGTTGGTGCAACAGCTCCTGCACCGCAGGGAGGCACCTGCAGGGCTCCAAGCAAAACGAGCCCTCTCACCAAGCAGGCTGCTGAGATGCTGCAAGACATCCAAGGGCAGAACCCCACCTCATCGCCTTCCAAGAGAGCTGGGCTGGCCTGCTCCGAGCTGCCTCTTCCCAGAACTCCTTGCTCAGGTGGTCCCACAGATGAAATAACTGACTGCTTGAAGACCCCAGCCCGTGGGCGGGGCTTGGATGGCACACCTCGCCGCCTTGCACCACCCACCACACCCGACATGCCCACATGCAGCCCAGCCAGCGAGGCGGGGAGCGAGAGTAGCATCAGCATGGCTGCCCAGACGCTGATATTCTTGTCCCGTGCTGCTGTTGAGAAGCCTGGAACCCCTCTGAAGGACAGCATGCAACAGCAGGCCGCCACCTACACCAACACCATGGTGTCCTCCAAGGGCAAAAAACGGAAGCAGGATGACTCGCACGCCAACTCTGCAGTTAAAGAACTGCAGCTCTCGGG
Organism: Arapaima gigas; assembly: GCA_900497675.1. Classification (NCBI taxonomy): domain Eukaryota; kingdom Metazoa; phylum Chordata; class Actinopteri; order Osteoglossiformes; family Osteoglossidae; genus Arapaima; species Arapaima gigas. The sequence goes on from UFQX01000218.1 coordinate 542,230, forward strand.
GCCACCAGCTAGTAAGAAAAAGTCTAAGGTAGGCAGATTGTTCCTTTTACTAATTTTGCTGGATTTTTGTGCTTTTGTTGCTGTTTTTGCTAGTGCTGCACCATGTTTGATTGACTTTTACTTTCTGATTTAGAAGCGAAGGAGATTTCTAGATTCCTTCCCTGACAACTTGGATGTGGACAAGTTTCTGTCATCACTTCACTATGATGAGTGAGGCTGTGCAGTGGGAACATGCCTTTCATCCAGGAAACTTAGGATTTTGTGAAGAGTGCCATCTGCAGTTTTCCTTTCTCAGCACCTGTGAGGTTGACACCTGGCTTGATTCAGAACTTGTAATTCTGATTTCTTGAACAGTGACATCAGTCACCTGGTAACCCTGTACTACTCTTTGTGGTTCTGTATACTTCAGATACGCTGTAACACGCAAAGGTATTTGGAGAGAGAGGGTGTATTGTGGTTATTACACAAAGGCTGAAATGCAGGACAAGGGTGACAGGTATTTCATGTTGGATTTCTGGGAGAATATAAGGTTTACACAAACAACATTTTGCGTTTGCTCAGCACCCACTAGTGTAAGTTTAAAGTACATTGTTTATTTAGTTTCCCCAGATTTAAGCAAACACTTTCGTATACAATTCCCCTGTTTGTCATCTACGCAGTCTGAGTGGCCCTCAAAATAGCTTAAGGCTAATTGTATACATAAGTTTATGACAAGCACTAAATTGTATAATAGTTACCCTCATTGTATTTGTATGTGTAACTGGTTTGCTTTGTTACAGTATTTCAGACATTAAAATTTAATTAATTGGATGAGAGTTGTTAATTTTGGTGTTGCCGATTTTTTTTAAATTTTGGAAGTATTGCCGTTTCTTCCAATGTTCCTCCCAACACACAAACATAGTTTAACACACAAAGTACTTGTAAAATCAGTGAGCCATAGTCCTCGTTGTGGGTGTTCAAGAAGCCACATTAATCAATGTTTTGTTAAAATAATGTGCATTTATTACATTTGACTTGAAGTTTCACACAAGTAAAGCAGTAGAATTTTAGATGAAGTCCATCCTTGATTTTCCTGGACTACATTGGGGGTGGGGGGTGGGTGTCTGGATATGACAAAAGTGTAAAATGGTAAGCATGATTTAAGTGTAACTTTTTTTTTTTTTTTTGTTACTACGGTGCTGTATACTGCTCTTTTATTACCTGTAATGTATGAAGATGTAATGTGCCTAATGAAACAGTAGTGTAATTAATACATACACGACAGTGAATTATATGCAGGAAACGGTGAATATGGCACTGCTTTGAATCAATGCCGCTACAGGGGAACTAGGAGGTACTGCTCCACCTTCATTGTTTTATGCATTTATTTTTTTAAAAGTACCATTATTTAAATATTTATATTTTCCCTTATATCATTCTCCATAGGCTCTTTAAATTTATATATATATATATTTTTTTTTTTGTTCTTGGGAATCTTTTTACACCTTGCTGTAACCCTGACCATGATAAAGCAGTTACTGATACTTGCCTGTGAAGTCTGTAGCCCAGAAAATTGAGGATGGACTTTGCATGATATCAGCAGAAACCAGTAAGCCTGGTTTGGGGACCCTGGTGATCTGATGTTGGTGGGTGGCTGAGTGATGTCAGCTGAAAATAATAATTGTGGCTGAAAGCAAAGTGGCACTAATGAAACAGGATTTTTTTTTTTGGTACCATTTCTGGAACTCAAGTGACATTTTTATACAAACTTGGACTTTTTTTTTTTTTTTGGATGCCAGTAAATATTACATCCCAAATGGGCAGGACCTGCTGTCCTATGGGGGACTCTGATGTCTGGCTCTGGTTGTCTGCCAGCAGTCCAGCCATGAATTTGCTCTGGTGATGTGCTGCACCCGTCTCTTTCTGTAGTCAAAGACATATCCTGTTGATCCTGAGAAAAAGTGGATGTACCCTGTTGTGAATAATAATGTGGTCAGGTGAATTTCACATCTGTAGAGCTACCATGTACAAAAATGTAATAATTTGAATAATACAGTTTTATTCAGTGTTTGAACTAGAATTTTCTTAACACTAAATAAACCCTCAGGCCACTATTTGTTGTGTTGTTTGTTGTGTTTGTATTGCAGAAACAAATGGAGTGGATGTCTCACCTCCTAGTTCAAAAGCAGCATCAATTCTCGTCCCAATTCCTGGCCAGTCGATCACAGTTTTCCTTGGATACCCAGGATCCATGGTGGTATTTCCCTCATCATACCTGTGGAACCATTATAAATGTTTGTGTCCAGCAGGAATATTTAGTCAGCAACACTGACATGGTTAGTTTGTACAGAAGATATAACAGGAGGTAAGGTTGTAGCTTTTTTACCCTTTGTGATCTCCTTTACTGCAGTTGAAAAGTATGTTTATACAGTTTTATAAATTGACAATGGAGTTACTCTAGGCAAAAGTTTATAAGTAATCAAGTGTGATGCTTTCTTTCATACCACCAGGTGGCAGGTTAATGTAATTTTTTTATGCTGTACGAGAGCTGAGATCTGAGCTCTGGGTTGATGTGGTAGCATTGAAGTACTTGGAATATTGTCCAGTGTTAACCTATTTAGTTTAATTCTTTTTATTTTAAGGCTGAAAGGCACTGTGTGACACTTCCCGGATTATTCTCAAGGGAAACTGCGTTGACTCAGCTTTGCTAAACTTAAGAGCAGCCTTTATTTGCACCAGCAGAGGACTAGAACATAGTTGGGGAAATTACAAAATAAATGGTAAAGACTAACAATTGTAATTTTACTGCAAGGTGAAGGTTAATACAACAGGAGCAGGGGCTCAAACCTGAGAATCTTCAGGCTGCAAGGTGGTGGTTTCAATTAGTACACAACAGTAGGAGTAGAAATCCATCAGAATCCCTTTCTCACTCAGCTCTTCTAAAAACCGCCTAACTGCGAACATTTTACTTTCAAACCACATCTTATTACTCAAATGTTGCTTAAAGAATTGTAGCCAAAAATATGCGTAAAGCCCGACGTGTTTTATGTAGAACATCACGTTTACATTACCTGTAGTACATGTCCCCTATGAAGAAATAGGTTTTTCCGTATTCGTTTATGTGAACAGCGGCGTCAACTTGTTTTACTCTCAAGGAGAATCCAAAGTCATAGATGGACCCATAATAACTCTTTGTGTTTAACCTTTGCACCACCCAGTACTTAGGACCTCAAAGATGAAAAAAGGTGTTAATTACCATAAGATGCAGTGACAATTTTTAATATACTATCAAACATTATGCTAAGTGAACTAGGTAGTCATGTTTACAACGATGGCTTCATTCAAGTTGTTTTACTGTTTTTGAAAACTTGTGGCTTAGTAGAGTGTGATCCCCCTCCCCTTTGCTCTAATATGTAAAATGACAATTTTATCTGCTAACTGTTTTTCCTTAATGCAAGGTCATGGTGGACTAGAGCCTATCACTGAAGCATAGTTCAGTACTGATTATGCCCCCCCCTGGATGAGGCACCAGGCCATCCCATAGACAGCACTCACACACGCAGACAATTTAGAGTCACTATATTCTACTCAAACACATCTTTAGACTATGGGAGGAAATCATACAAACACAGTGAGGACATGCAAATTTCACACAAGCTGTGCTGGATTCAAGCTGGCATCTGAACCTATAGCATAGAAACTACAACACACCAGCAGTACTAGTGAGCCATCACACCACCCCTGAGATGGAAGTGCTCTGCAGTGCCCTTACCGGTGAAGATATAAGCTATGCCTTTGGCAGCGATGTCATAGGCTGCATTAACAGGTGAGCTGATGCTGGGCAGGTAGGAGTTTACATAGCCCCCCCTAGGTCTGTCCCAGTAGCCCATCGAAGTTGTTTTGAGCCACATGTACCTGAGCACCAAGGGACATTAGGTGTTTATTTTTAATTTAGGTTCAATGAACTGCATAGCATTTTGGTTATAAATATCAACAGTATGTAGGCAGTCTTTCTTTTCATAATTCTTTATTTGCAATGAAAGACTGATTAAGAAGATATTTTGTACCTGTTCTTGAAGAAAACAATTTCTTGACCAATAACTGCCACGGCATCAAAGGATAAGCTGGGACTGCATTTGTTTGGAACTGACATTTCTTCATTTTTTCTGGTTTTGTAGGATCCTGGGAAAAAGGTGCATGTGTTGTATGTTGCAGTTATGTGAAGAGCTGCTCTACTGAATGTGTGCAATATTTCCAAGGCTCTAGAAGGTTCTCTTTTTACCATAGAGTGCCTGGATCCCCAGTCTGTCATCTCTAGGCAGGCTGAATTGGGTGACGTCAAAGTATTTATAGTTAGGGTGCATTAATGCGGAGGGGTCCTTGGAGTGCGACAGCCCAAGGGAATGGCCCAGCTCATGGGCTGCCACAGTGAACAGGTCATATCCTGCAAAAGAGGCCAAAGCAAGGTCATGTCAGGTCACTGGGTCTTCACCGTGGTCTCTAGGTTCTTCTCTGTTTTCTTTCAGAGACCAGCCAGGCTTACCGAAGTTGCGGCGCCCCGTCATCCAAACCTCATCCTCATCAAAGTGCACATCTCCGCCCATGTCCTTCCCAGGTTGAAAAGCGTGAGCCAGCACTCCTCTGGGGCCGTCAAAGGGGAAGAAGTCTCCGTGCCCTGAGAATGGCAAGGAATATGGTCAGTGGAGGGTGGCGCACAGGATTTGTGGGTTTCTCCTGTGGAAGAAGCTGACACATCAGCTCCCTCAGTCACGTTCGCGTTGACTTTGTGTCCTTCTCATGTGCTCTGGGTCAGATTCACACCCTTAGATCCGAAGGTGATCGTGATGTCGGCCGTGCCGCGGTCGACTCTGATAAACCTCAGCGGCGCCGCGTCACTCCACAGCTTCAGTGCCTGGTGCAACGACCGCTCTACCTCCTCCCTCGAGAGGTCAGGCGTGTACCTCAAAATCCTGCCAGTGATCAGAATAAATTATGGAGACACCTGAACAAACAAGTTGGACAATTAGAGTAGATAATATAAACACAGCTCAACAAAGGCAATACGATACAGCAATACTTTGATTAGCACCGCCTTCCATAGGGCTGTTTTAGCCCATTGACTGATTTGTTATAACAATTTACTACCAAAAAATATTTCAAAAACAAATTTTTGTAAATGTTATATTTATGCACAATACTGAATTTAAGACCTGTTATACGGCTGTTTCATTTTCTCAACAACACATCTAGATTTCTAATCTAATCAGGTATTACTGTGTAAGAAACATTACATGGTCAGTTAAATTTCAGATCTTTTGTTTATTGGGTGCTCACCACATGCATCGAGTAGAAATTTAAGCAGTTTTAATCTGTTGAACATTTTTCCCGATTTGTTAATATGCTTTTTAGAAGGTGTCTTAAACTATAGGGCGCACCTGTAGGTGATGGTGCGGTTCGTCCACCTTTGTCTGTCAGGGTAAAAGCTGTAGTTCTCCACGTCAGGCACACCACACCGCGGCCTCCTCATCATCTCCAGGGTCTTTGGATCAAGCCGCCCGCTCACCTCCAAGCCGAAGAAGTCCTGCATCTCCTGGATCTTTTTCTCCATGGCTGCAGCATCCCTCTTGCTGCGACGGCCATCAGCTCCTTCCAGATGGTAGAACTTCTTCAGGTACATCTGTAAATAACCTGGTCACTCATGTTCTCCAGCTCATATAGTTTTTCTCATCAAATATACTGTATGACACTGAAAGACATTACAGTAAGCAAGTTTCACAGTGGAACTTGAACAAACTACAATTTGCATGTTCATAAAGAAAGAAATACTTCCATAAGTTAAAAGGAAATGAAAATCATAACCCAAACAGTTGGATTAAACAGCCTGTCACAGTCTTATTAAATTATTTAGCCATAGGAGAAAAATACTATTGTTTTTAAAAAAGAGAAGAAAAAAGCCTATTGGGTAGGGCAATTCAAAAATTGCACAAATATTATGCTATCAGTGCCAGACTTTATATTTTAAAAATGGAAAATAATAAAGAAAAATAACGCTTGTATAATTAAATTAAATACTGACCCAACCCTATTAATTAGTTTCTGAACAAATTTTGCTATTTTTGATCACTGTTATAGTAACTTTCCCTTTATATAGAAAACGACACATCTAGTTGAAACCATTTATATATGAAAACCCGGTCACCAACCTCGGCATAGGTGACATCCTGTGGTGTCAGCTGCGGTTCCTCTGTGACAGGTAAAGTCCATGACGGGTCTGCGTATGCTAGTAACTGGAAGAGAGTGATCCAAGGCCACATCCTTCAAGGAGTGAGCTCTCCAGCTCAGGTGCCAAAGCTTTTGGTTAGGTAGATGGTGAGGCGTTTTTAGGAGATGCCCCGTAAGGCGTGAATCATGAGGACTCAAACCAGCAACTCCACGGACTAGTTTTTTTTTTCTTCCAGTGGTCTAGTGGCAACACAGAACAGTTGATGTGCAGGTGAAATTATGTCTTGTTTTCATGCATAAGGTGCTGGGTGTTTGATACCAGGGCAGCCACTTGGGAAGCCACTTGACTTCAGTCCCTTTCTTTTGTTGTTGCCTCGTGACTATCTAGATGGTTGTTTTCAAGGGAGTTACCTGTGGCAATGTTGTAATTTCAGCGTGTCCGACTCTTGGTCGAGTGCACGTGTGCATATTTGTGCATGTTTATGCACGCAGAGATATCGCCAGAGGTAGTTAGCAATTAAAATTTGTGTCTATGCTGTAAACACTGTGTCGTGTGACTACAAATTGCTCTATCTTACTGTATCAAACTTAATCTTCCAAGAATGCAAAATTGCCTCAGACCTGTATTTGTTTTATCCGCTTTGGTTGTATAACAACACATGCCTCTGGTTGAAGACAGATTTAAATCTGTCTGGTTGATGGTATTTAATTTTTCTCCTAAATAGCTTATAATGCTTGCAATGTTTAACCCATGGATGGGACACTACAACAAGGGGGGGGGGGGGATTAGAACTCAGGTTCTTCAGCTGTAAGGCATGGCTGCCAAACATTATACTACCTGCTGAACCCACAGAACTTTTTTTGTTCAAAGCTGTAGTTTCTGCTCACTATGTTGGTTTTTACTGACTAAGTACAGTAAATATAGTACCATTATTTCATATGGATACTTTAAATAATTTTTCTGGCCATTAATCTTGTATTTTAAAGTTTCCACAGGTGGTTTGTGTTTGTACACAAATGTAGTTGCTATAATTGCCACCTATAGATGTGTTTCCATTTATTAAGTAAAGGGAAAATCGCAGAGTGACTTGATGGGGAAAAAAGCAGATAGGCATTTTAAAATAACTGTCAAGCACAAGTGATTTTTAAATAATAATGACAGTGTAATGATCAGTCTGAATGTAGTTAAAACTTTATTTTTCATGTTGACAGATTATTCCAGAAACACCAGCTTGCATGTCAGTCTTGTCCATAATTGGCATTTAGCAGCCAAGCCAGCTGTTTGCTTTGTCGGCACCGACCACTTGCTTCTTCTTGTAGTCATACTTGAGCACAACCGGGCCACTGAAGAAGTAGATGAATCCTGGAGGTGGCAGAGCAGCAAGTGAGAGAAACTGAGCTCTTTTCTGGCGTGTGTTACAGTTTTCCAGTGTTTCATTGCGTGATAAAGACAAACCGCCTTTTGGAAAGGCCACGTGATGGGACAGGCACAGTGTGAATTTAAGAGGGTAATAGCTGAAAGATTAAAGACTGAAAGATCAAATTGAGAGCCTCAGGTCAGCTCTAAAAATAGTCACGCCCATGCAGTGCATAGTGCTTACCATCTTGGTGGACAGCTGCACTTACTGAGCTGTTTACTCCAGGGAAGTCTGCCTTCATGTACCGAGGATGAGGGTCCTCCATCGCCCTTCGATGTTCATTGTAACTGGAAAGCAAACACTGGGTTTCAGTCCCTTCCTGTGACACCTGACATGACCTCTGTATACCTGGGCACAACCTGGATTCAAGTTGCTGCAGGTAACGTCTTACCTCCAGTACAGGTGCTGGGTGAAGAACAGGGTGTGGTCTGTACCGTCCATGTGCACAGCTGCATCTAGCCGCTCTACTTGTTTTGGAAACCCAAATTTGTGGATGGATTTTGCTTTTCCTCTCACCTGGGACCCTCTCAATGTCCAGAATTTGGGTCCTATAGAGAAAAGTAGATCATTAAATCACTGGTACCTGATCTTTGCCAAGGTAATGAAAGTTCTGTTGTAGGTGTGTCAAACTCAAATTTTTCACCTGGTTTAACTGTTAAAATTACTAATACACATTTACGTTTACATTCACTCATCTACAAGATACTTGTTTCCGAAGCATCAAACAGCTCACAGCAAGCAACACTTAAGGTAAGCAAAAGTTTCACCAACAGATACAGGTACAGACACAATTTTGTTTTTTAAAACAAAGTTAAACGTTAATAGATAATTATCTCTATTTTTTATATTAGTGCTTTTCTTCCAAAAATATGTGGTGCAAGTTTGAGCAAAGTGAACAGCATGAGTTCACGTGCCAGCTCCTGTGTTAATATCATTGGTCAAGGTACTTAACCAGAACTGGCATAATAAAAATTAACTAGCTGTTAAAATAGGTAAATAATTGATAATAGCCTGCTATAACATTACTGTAAACAAATGTGTCAGCTAAATAAGGGTTAGTAATAATAGATACATTTTACAATAGATTCCTTCTTAAAATGTTCTCTATTTCTAAACGTCAGGTGTCATAAATGGCAGGATTAGGAAAGGGTTCTTGCTGGATCAGCAGGCACGGACCCGAGTCGGACACACCTCGTCTACTCTGCCTGAATTTCTGTAGATACCTTTAAACAAGTAAACAGTGGACTTGTTGGGAACGGAGTAGGTGGCGTCGATGCTAGAGTCGATCTTTGGCATGAAGTTTTTGATGGGACCCTCTTTGGTGTCGCACTGCTGCTTGTGTTTGATCCACAGATACCTTCATTGAGGAGGGAATTGAAGCAGCTGTCACATTTGGTCTTTGGAATTCTGGGAGGTGGCTGCACGTGTCATACCCTCAGCACAATGTTTTTTGACATGTTTATACAGCATGTGATTCAGTAACATTTCAAGAAATGAATAAACTAGAGAGAGTCTTAAAAAAAAATCTTAAAATCTTACTTAGACATAAACAACCAAAAACCACGGTGTGATGCTGGGTCTATGATCAGATTAGAAACTTGACAGCAATGATACATTTATTCCTTTCATGGATTTGCTCTTGGACTCAAATCCTACTTGTCTTTGAAAAATAAGGTGGACTCTCCCATTGTGGTCACAGCATCAAATGAGAGGTTGGGGTTGCATTTGTCTTGTAGGAGGAGCGGGAAGCGAGGGCTCAGGTGCCAGGGGTTGTAGAAAGGACTCCAGCTTGGCCTGGAATAATGATACGGCAGACCAGTTCTCGTTCCTATGGCACATCAGAAACACATGACCAAACTGGCTTCAGAGATGTTGTTTCTTTTTGCTGCTCGGCCGCATGTTTTAACTAGCTGTATGCACAAATACTGTTTTAGGTTTAAAAATAATTGCCGTTATAGTCTTCCTACCGTAGAGAATGCTGAGTTTCAAAGTATCTTCCCTCGAAAGCAGGTTCTGTTGGTTTCTTTTCTTGTACGTCGGATACATCAGAGATTCAGGGTTGTTTGAGTGGCTCAAGCCCAAAGCGTGACCAAATTCATGCGCTGCAACTACATAGAGGTTGAGTCCTGAACAGCACAAACAAGAAGTTACATGTTTGACAGAAAATAAAAGTTCATATGAAGAAAAGAACAGTAACAGGGACCAGGACTTGTTTTTGCTTTTCAGTGTATGAAATTGTGGCACCAACAAAGTTGCATTAAGTTGAATTTGATGACTCAGTTACACTACTTACCATCTGAACCTGATGTCCACACTTCATCATCATCAAAATGGGTGTCACCCCCAATGCCCTCCCCGGGTCCATAAGCGTGGGCTAATGTGCCCATGGGGCCGTCAAAGGGATAGGAATCCCCGTGTTCTGGTTCCCATGGGAACACCAAGAGAGGGAGAACTTTCACAATCAGATGCGCAAGATAGTGATTTAGTCAGATTACAGGACAGCACTCGTTTTCCACCCCTATTGCCCTACCTCTGGTCACAAAGTCCACCAGGATGTTGGCTGAGCGAGAGAAGGACCTCACGAATGTTAATGAGCTGGCACTGGCCCAAACATTTAGGGCGGATCCGATCAGATGTTCCACGGTCCTCTCTGGCATGTCGGCAGTGTACTTGCCAATGCTGGAACATGAAGAAGCACTTAAATCTGGTCTCCTTGTCCCTTCAAGCACAATCCAGCTCCACCTTATAGCCCAGAAGGTCCCATGAACAAGCGCTGAAGAGAAAACACTAAGTACAAGAAGTTCACAAAGTGAGCAAAATACATAAAACAGCCCAGGTGTGAGCAGAGGTGAGGTCACCTGTATGAGACGACCCTCTTGGTCCACCTCTTTGGACCCTGGTCACTGTACTCCTGCACATCAGACACACCACACCGTGGCATCCGCATGACCTCCAGCGTGGCCGGGTCCAGGCTGCCTGTGACATTGAGCCCAAAGAAGCGTTGCATGTCTCGCACCTTGGCAGAGAATGTGGACTCACTTCGCCTCCTCCGCCCATGGCGCTCTCCTTTGAGGCTGTAGTAGCGCTCAAGGTACTCCTGTCAGGAAGAGGAACATGTCTTGTTATTTATTATTTTATCCAGCATTGGTTATTTCACAAGAACATTTCAAGTAGGATCACTGCTGGATGCGGTGCATTGGGGCAGCACCGAACAGAGTGGTAGGAAATATGGACTTTTGGCCTGAACGATGGTTGAAGTCCCAGGAGGAGCTCTGTTATAGTACCCTTGAGTAACCTGCATAAAGGTGTATAAAAATGTTTCAAGTGCGTGTCCTTAAGCATGGTGCTACAGATAGCTGCTGCGGCGCTGGGGGAGGAGCTACATGAGCATAAGGAGATGTCTGCTCTCCTGTTCACCTCTCAGCTGCAGTTTTTCGTTCCTGTTAGAAAATCCATACACCTACTGAAACCGCATCTCTGAAATTGCGTCACCCTTTGCATCCCCTACATTGTGTTGTGAAGTTATAGCTGCTAATTGCTACCGTGGTCGTGGTACTTTGTAAAACGGTGAAAATCTGGGAACAATAAAGACGGGTGGGGTGGACTGTTTGTCACACCGAGCTGCGCAGAATGAACACGCCCCCCCTTGTAAGGCTCCCTTATAGCCTTTGCGTTTATTCTGCAGGATTTGTAAAGCTTTACTGTACGTGTTTAAGGATGTGTCCATGAACGCAGTCACGCAAAAGACCACTTCAGTTGTTCTTCTACATTGTGTAGAATGAAATGTAAAACACGTGTGGTCTTTTGAATAAAACAAATGATTTTGTTAAACATTTTTATTCTTTTTATCAAAGATTAATATTACTGTTATACTAAATGACACTGAGATATTGGAGACATTGTACACTATAATATGGATTATAACCTATACCGCATGTATACTATACTATATTACGTATAGTTTTTGGTAATAATGCTGAAAACCTTGTGGCAAAACCAGTCATAGATATATTGTCACCCACATGTTCCGCACAGAAAGAGATCATTAAAACATATAATTAAAAAACATGAATGTAATGGTTTGTATTGATCAGTACATATAGAATGCACAGCGTTCTGTGTAACAGCATCATTTTTAAGGACATTTTACCAAACAGGTAAGAGGTACAGTTTTGTTAAATGCGATTCCTTTTGTGCTGGTTCTGTGATCCGACCGCGAGAAGCGTGCACTTACTGTGGCCATCCTCAGCTCACTTTGGGTCGGTCCCCCATGACGTGCATCGCCGCTCCCCACTGTTGTTTCAGCCACAGGTGCCCCACGGCAGGTGTGGGCCAGAACCAGAGCAAGTGCCACGGGCCAGGAGAGTGTCACATACCTCATTCTGCAGACAGAACGGCAGAGGCAGTGCGTGAGCGCGGCCACAAAAGACTAGGAACAGCTAAAAGTCGCTACAAATGCGAATGTCTTATAAGTTGGCGTCGTGACTCACTTTCTGCCAAAACCAAGCGAGCCTCAAACAGCAATATGAAATTAGGGAGGGGTTTAGTCAGGTCAAGAAAGAAAATACCTCCTCAGGTTTGATTCCAAATGTAATGTTTCATTCACTCCAATGGAAGAGAATGTGGAAGGATTTTTAAGTTACTGAGCAAGCTTCATAAGTTTATTTAATTTTACTGTCATATCTCCACCTTAAGTATAGGAGAGATGAACAGTGTAACCTGACCAAAGATACCCACAGGGAACCTCGCGCTCTCTCTTTCTGAAGTAAAGACAACAAAGGTGGAGATTAAATGTGGGCGATGACAAACTATGCATCTTAAACAAAAAATGTCGGAGACAAATATGTGATGCCCTTCGGAAGGAAGGGAGATTTGCCCCCATTAGAGTTCCAACCCTCCTGCCATTCACATATTTCTGGTGCCCAGTGTAACACAGATTAACATGAAAAGGTTGTATTGTTTTCATTGCCAAACTGGGGGATCACGTAAGAGCTTAGCAGCTTTGTAGCAGGACAGGCATGAAACTGATCATAATTGTGACATACAATAGTGGCAAAACATGAACCAATCCCTAAGACTGTCTCCCGTTTCCTTCTTGTGAAACGTGCCTTAAAAACTCGATGACGTGCGGTTAATCCCAAACCGCCAAGGACATTTTTGTATCAGGAGAACAAATATGAAACCGGTATATTTCCCAAATCGTGTATTGTGAAGACAGACAAACGTTTCCTTGATCAAACACACAGGGACTTTCTGCAAAACAGTTTGCACTATTAAATCGATTCGCTCCACGTTTCAGGGCCTTTGACATGTGAAGCAAATGCGATGCCTTTTAAAAGCTGCACGCCGGAGGAGTACGTCAGTCCAGAACGTGGTTTTGTGAACAATGATGGTATTGACTTTCAGTCCTCACATTGTACATCCAAAGTACATTTCCCTAAGGCTGAAACCTTCGGAAATGCTCACAGAAATGTCCTCCTAACAAAACAGCAAACGGCTATTATTATGGAGTGTCAGCAATATTCCCTACAGGAAGCTGAGATCTGCCCTCTTGCCCTGATGCCTGGGGGCAGGGTGAAGGGGCTGACATTGCAAAGTACTCTGTGGTGGCCTGCTGAAGGGAGTGTTTAGTTTGAAAACCTTCACAAGATGCCTGCAACTCAAAATCTTTGCTAGACCTTTCTCGGTTCATTTTCACAGCTAAACCCGTGGTTCAACCAAATTGCCCGCATTTTTGTAGCTATAGGTAGTTTAGCTTTGCAGACACACGTGCACTTTATATTTATAGTATATCAAAGCTAGTAACAAAGTACATACGCCGGCTTGTTGTGTCGGGAATGTTTGAGAAATTAATTTTTGAAGATACATTTTTCCATTCCTGTTAGTTGTCATTGAAACACACAGAACAGCAGTGTGGGACCAACTTTGTTCAACTCACTTTCTCGGTTTTTACAGGTTGTGTCTAATATTCCTGAGTTTTGATGATCAATAATAAGATGATAAACATTACACATGTTATATGGGACAAACTGGTCAACAGCTGGTATTGAATGCAGGTTTGTAGAGAAAATTAATGTTTATTTTCAGTCAATTTATTTTTGTTTTCATGTTAACACTGCTCACAGGTAATAAAATTAACAGTAACATTTACAACTTATTTTACTGTTACTAGAAAAGCAGTATATTTACATAAACTGACCTGTGAATAAATTGTGGATCTGTTTTATTGGAGTGTGTGGATAGTAAAGAAATCTGAAAATGATCAGAAGTCAGCAATTTAAATGTTGATGTGATGAATCATTCAGCATCAGCATCAGCATCAGTAGGAGGTTGATGAACTCATCTATTTTTGCTTTCTTGATTATTTTTAAGTGTAGTTTAAAATGAATAAAAATGATAATGTAAAAGTGTTACACGGTACAGAGCCTCCAGACCACCACAGCCCTGCACTGGGTAAGGAGTTACAGTAATGGATAAATAGATGGAAGCCTTAAAAAGTATTTCTTTATTAACCAAACATCTATATTATGTGAAAACCATATTTTTCACATCTTTTTCACATTTAAAGCTGCAATAGTATTTATGACTGTTACTAAACCTTTTTGACTTGACTTTCATTGATTCATTTCCTGTTTGGATAAATTCCTGGTCTGTCTTTTATTAGTTTCATTGACATTCCACGCCATACTGTCTATTTATCAGGCATGTGGAAAGTGAACTCTTCTCTGCCTGTCGCAACAAAAAAAACAGAAATTTCAGATTTGAAATGCTAGATATAAAAGATGAAACAAAAGATAAACAAATGGAACTGAGGTCAAAGATGAGCGGTGAAACACAAAGCTATTGAGTGACTGGTTGACTGCATAAAAATATGACAGAATTTGGAAAACTGGTGAAAAGACAAGAAGGTTTTGGCTTCATAAAGCCAAGCTATTAAGTCAAAACAGACAAAAGAACTGGAATAAATTCAATGCATAAAAAGAAACAGGCCCACTTGTGTTCTAGAATTTTAGTAGCTGCAGTGCAAAGACAAACTGGCGATTTTTATCTGTCTGCATATGACATTTCTTTAAGCTCAGTACACTATTTGCATTTGAACTGTATTCTTCCATTAACCTCCAAACTTTTAACCTTGAGGTCAAAATTAAAAAAAAAAAAAAAAATGTTAATGCTAAAGTAATATTGTTGGCAAGTTTTAATAGACACTTGATTTCTCAAATGCAACAGCCCCTCAGTAGTTTCACAAGCTGTGGGCCACAGCAGATTATGCAGGTTGTATGTTTCCATCCAATTGTTGCTCCAGACGTTCTCCTGTGGTCTTTAGATTAGCTGCTGCCTGCGCTGACCTACACATCAACATCTTGCGTCTAGAAACAACACGGCTTGCACAACAAGGTGCAGCATTCATGGTGTAACCACAACCCAGCACAATGAAAACTGTGGAGGCTTTTTTCTCTTCTACACTAGGCACTTATAATTGTTGTGTCTGAGTTTATCTGCAGAGCAAAGCAGTGGAACAGCAGCAGTTTTGTCCCGTGTGACCTACAGTTGTGGACGTGTTAAAGAAGCGGGGTCTCTGTTTGGGTGCAGTTCATGAAACTTAGATGCTGAGAACAAAAAAATGTTTGAAAGGTGGTATTTTTTCTAACAAAAACCACCAATAACATTTGCAATGTCATACTGTTATATTATGGTGAACTGCCATAAATTGCTTGTTCATCACTGATAATTGCTGGGAAATAATCGCCTGATAATTCTTGCAAAAAAATGTGGCAGTAATGTTTAGGGAAATATTCACCCTGAATGTTCACGGTGAAGAGCTGAAGCGAAAAAAAGAGTAATAATAGTATATGATAACCAGATTTGCTTACTTTTTAGTCAAAGTATGGAAACATTCAAATGAAGCAGTGACCTGTACTGTGATTTATTCTCAGGTATTGTTTATTTTTCCCGTCATTTATTATGCTATTTATTTTGATATTTACACCAATTCCTGTAGGGTTTAAATACCAATACACGTACAGATAGTGAGTTCCCGGGACTTTGTGTTTACACCTACTTTGCTGCCCTCCTTGCGTGGCTCACAGCTCCCACAACTGCTCACATGTATTTTCTGCAAAATTACTGCAAAACAAAACAGGGTATATTAAACTGATGTTTCCATTGGCCTAACAAATAACATTTGTAGTGAGACCAAAAAATTAATATTGAAAAATTAATGTAGGCATCCCAAGAAATGACGCAACTACACTGTAATCTCAAATCATCTCTCACCCTAAATGCTGTTAAGCTGAAATTATTCATATTACAATATACCTGTGTGCATTGTCAAATTTAACAAAATATACTCTAATTTCAGTTGATCTCAAATTCTAATACCCTCAAAAAGGTGTGTATGAAGAAAAGGAGAAGACACAAAAATGAATGTCTTGAAGATGAAAGGGAATACTTTATCAATTTCCTTCCTAGCTGTTTGCTCTCATTTAAATCAACCAGCAAACAAGAGCAATTTGTGCTTTTAGTACATTATATGCAAGTTAGATTCAATTTTACATGAACTTCTTGGCATTTTCAAAGGGATTTGTGTTTAGAAAATGTCACTGTTTTCATTTTCCTGTCCTTATTTAGGGAAAAGGAGAACTGTACACTTTAGTATTTGGGTGAAATTGTTGTGTTTAAATTGGTGTGGCTCATAGGTATATAAATTCAACAAAAGAGATATTCAAATATATATATTTGAATACATATATATATATATATATATATATATATAAATATAAAATCACATTTAATCCATCATTCAAAATAATCCTACATTTAAAAACTTCAGCCAATATTCTCACAATTCAGTCTTTGTTGTCTTTGACACTTGGTCCTTTGACCACTGATATTTTTCAGCGTGTGTTTGATAAGATATGGTTAAGGCTATAACTTCACTAATCCCTACAGGGGATTCATTCAGAAAAATACAGCCCTGAACTCACAACTTCCTTTACAAAAAAAATTCATGACACATTTTCCCAGTTTCCAAGCAGCCTGGTAACGCAAGTGTTTATTTGTTTTACAGAAGATGCTGACAGACGTGTCTCGAATGCACCAGAAATAGATTTTTTAAAAATCCCCAAGAAATTTCCCGCTATATGATTCAAGTCCATATTGTTTATGAGTAACCAGGCAAAATTGGATGTGCCTTTGCTCGAGACGATCTCAGCACTTGTGCAAGGGCAAAAAAAGTATCTTTGTCTAATATGAGAAGCCACAAAACCACTAGATAGACCAGCAGATAGAGCAATGTGAATATTGCTGGCTAGACATGAAGGAAAACGCAGACACCGTGCTTACTGTAACTCAGTCTCTTTGGTTTGAAATATTGCACCCTTATGTGCAAAAATCAAACATGAATATTCAGCATGTAAGACATTTGCAAGGAAAAAAGGTCATAGATCATAGTACAGTAGAACAGCAATTTAAAACATATTTATAAAGGAATTACTGGGAGTTGGAAGATAAAATGAAGAACCTTCATTCATTCTATTTTATGTTTAATATATTTTATTTTATTTTCATTAAGCACCTCATTTAGCATAACCTTCTCTCATTTGACCAAATCAGGGTAGTTCCAGCTTTAAATTTCCTTACAGACCTCGCTTATGTACAGTACTCCCAGAGGACAGGCTACAGAAGATCTATTGAAATTTCTGTTTTTTCCTCGCAACTATTTCTGACCTCTGATTCAAAGTGATTTATGGACGGCATTTGGTACGGACCAAGTGAAGCCTGAAATTACGTACCAGTTGCAAAAAGCATAAACCCTTTTGCTTCGTGTATCAATATAATGTTCAGTGTATGTTTTTTGAAGGCTTCATTGCCCCCTGTGTTTTTTCCTAACACCGAGTGACAGCAGTTAAATTCAAGATAATAGTCTTAAACTATTCAACATGATGACCACGCCACATACTGTGTCTGTCTATTTTGCTTGTCTCCGATGGTTTCATTAACATGTTCTTTTCAATTATGTATGTGTTCCTCTGCTGGCGTCTGTTTTTACTCCGCAGCACCGGGCCAAATTTCTAAATAGGAGATGTGTCCTCTCTTGCCCTTACCTTTTATTACAGATACTAGACTGACTCAGTGCTGAGCACTGATGTCTCAAACTTACAGTTCTTTCACCATTTTGCCAAGGCAAATTACAAAGGTATGTTTGTACACTGAGCTATTTGAAAAAGTTGGCTCTTCTATTGCTTGCAGCTGGGAAACTGCAGTGGTTACTGTCAGGGTGACCACTTTGCTCGAGTGCTCTTGCATCACAAGAGATTCAAACCTGAGTTCTTTAACTGAAAACCAGCACCTCTAACTGCCACAGTACCAGCTGCTCAAGGAATAAATTTTTGTGCTTAACAGTTTCCTTTGGTTTTGCAAAAGTGATTAAAAATGACCTCAAATAAATTTGTACTGCGTTGCTCTTTAATTTTGACATTAAAAATGTAGTCTGGTTTTGCCCATGTAATGTCGGGCATTGACAGTGTGACCTACAGGCACTGTCTTTACAATTTAGAAAAACTGCAGGAAAGAGGTCATTTTTGTCCGTGATCTTGTTTGTATGTCATTTATGTTATCTGAGTTGTTTGCGGAAAAGCGGAGCTTCCTGGTTATTTTCTGTGATCCCAAAAGCCAGCAGTTAGTCACGGTAGTGTGCAAGTGCCTCACAGTCATATGAGATGGGGGGGGGGGTAGAAGAACACAGTTGTCACTGTTTGCATTTGGGATTTTGGTCAAAAAAGTGAATTACTTAAATGTTGTACCACAGTTCACCACAGAGTACATATACACACACACCTGTATATATTGAGAATAAATTTCTACTTCCTGTACTCTCAAGTGTTAGCAAATGTTGCCTTGGTATTATTAAAAACATTCTTTTTTTTGTTACCTCATTGCATTAGATTCTGTTACTTTGTGCTACTTTGAGGTAATTTATAGCACTGTTCAAAACAACTTCATTTATAACATTCGACTTATTAATAGTTTCTTTAAGAAAACATCCAAGTATTTAGACCTATTTCCTTTTGAATTTGAAAAAAAAAAATCTGTAAATAGCTTGGCAGCACAGGCCTTGAAGGTCCTCAACAGCATGTCCAGGTGTGTATGAATTTGCTGCAGTCGGCAGAGGCTTGAGACCGCAGCCCCCGACCACAGCCGCTTCCTCTTTTCATCACCGCCTTCGGGGTAAGCGTCGGGGCTTTTTGCATTACTCATAAATACCATTTGACAAAATGAAAACAACTGCGTGTGACATTATAAGTAATGGCCTCAGTGGTCGAGACCCTAGACAGTTTGCAAGAGAACTCCTTGAAGGCAATATGGAAATCAAGGGGGTCCTGTTCTTTTTGTCTGTTGCGTACTGCGGTCCGTTGCCGTTGTCAAAAGGCAAGGAAGAACCGGAAATGAAAGACTGGCTGACGGCTGAGGTATGCAAAATGTTTTATTGTTTTTTATTTAATGTTCTTGCTATTTTGCTAAAATGCTATGTTAACTTCAAATAAAACCGTGACTGGTGCAAAACACATGCATGCTTGTCAAGATAATGTATGAAACATTAAATGGGAACCTCTTTACTACAGAGACATGAGTGTGTGGCAAGAAATAAATCATTTAATAAATCAGTCTGCAATTACTGTAAATCATTTAGTTCCGTTATTTAACTAGATAACAAGATAAATTACATTCATTTATAGTGAACACGGTAAAGGTCTCAGCAAAACATTTTCTTAAATGCGATAATGTTTATGCACACCTTTTCCCTGCCAAGGGCTTCCAATTCTTCAGTAAGTTGGAAGCATGAAGCTGGATTTTTGTTGAAAATGAAGCGTGTTTTACTCTTTTGCAATACATTCCTGTTAGCTGAAAGCTCTGGCACATTTTTACTTTTTTCCTCTCCCTGACAGGACATCATCTCACAATAATACAAAGTCTATTCCTAAAACTTTGCCAAGCAAAAGTAGATGTTACAAATAAAATTTTATAAAATATTAAGAGAAGACAGGGTGGATGTGTGGCCCTTGTGGTCTAACCATTTACCTCAGGTGAATGTCAAAAAGAGTAAGCCAACTCAGTGACTCAAAACCAATGCCGATTTCTTGTAGAAATACCTACGTAAGTTCTATGGCCTCCCAATTGGACTCCAAGGGTCTTCAGATGCCATGCAGAACAAGATCCGCGAGATGCAGGCCTTCTTCCGCCTGGAGGTGACAGGGAACCTGGACTCCAACACCCTGGATGTCATGAGCAAGGCCCGGTGTGGGGTGCCTGATGTGGGAGAATACAACCTGTTCCCCAGAAACCTCAAATGGCAGAAGACTAATATCACCTTTAGGTCAGTCAGTGATCGGCTGCACAGTATAATTTTAGAAAAATCATTCATCAAGAATGTGCAATTCCTATTATTTCAATTCCCAGAATTATAGGAAGCATGATGGCATGTTTTAATTAAAAGATACAGAACAACTAAATGGCATCTTTCTCGGCATCTCTAACAGCTGATAAGCACAATATTCAGCGGAATGGTGCACGATTAGATTTGAGTAGAATAAAGGAACAGATACAGCAGTAATACTTCATAATACTGCATGTAAACTGAAAAGTGTGTATTTCTCATTGCTAGATATGTCATACAGTCATTGTTTTCATTTACCTTTGAATTTCCCCACAGGATCACAAACTACACTCCAGATCTGGATAAATCAGATGTGGACAGAGCTGTGCACAATGCCCTCAATTTATGGAGTGAAGTGACACCCCTGAAGTTCAAGAAGTTACATGAAGGCATTGCAGACATTATGATAGCCTTTGGGATCAGGGGTGAGTTTTGCACCCTTTCCCATTTTCTGGTGCAGGAAGAGTAGGCGACGTACCGTCTTTGTATATGTACAGTACTGTGCAAAAGTCTTAGGCACCTGTGGGAAAAATGCTATAAACTGAGGATGGTTCCAAAAATAATGCCATGAATACTTATTAATCAATAAA